>VZQC01007402.1:6594974-6650043 GCA_009823505.1 Rhizomys pruinosus | reverse complement strand
CCACTAAACCAATAAAGCAAATATAGGTCTCCTTGAGTCAAGCAAGACTCCTCCGTCAGCACCAGCTACACCTCATCTGCCTGGAAATACTGTGCAGCAGTGGCAGCCATATGTCTGTATATCCCAAATCTAATTGGCTATTAGCTCTCTCCTTGGAGGAATAACCCACGGCTGATGCCACAAGCTTACATCCTCTAATGGTTAGGAGATGTTATAAACCACACGAAGACCCTGTCATACTTAACAGAAGAAAATGTAATTCATGGATTAACATACCATCCAAACATCTGTGTCTATACCAAAGTAACCTACCATAACAATTAGTACTGTATAAATACCTATATATCTAATTGTGTGTGCTTCATTAGTAGGATCGAAAGGCTATATATTATACTGTTTAAATACCTAAATATCTAATTGCATGTGCTTCATTAGTAGGATCGAAAGGTTATGCCTGGACAAGCTGGCAGCCCATGAAAGAAAACAGCCAGAATTGACTAGAGACCAAGACATCAGCTCCAGAGAAAGTAGAGTGTTTGCTTCTCATCCACCTGGGCCCCTTTTCTAAGCCTAGGGAACAATCTGCGGAAGAGGGGGTGTGGTAGAATGTAAGGGCTGCCATTGGAGTTAATGGTGAAACTACAACAATATAGACTGGACACTCATTTGATCAACTTGATTGAACATACAAGCCCCCCCCCGCTAGATGGTGGGACCCATGAGTTGTGTGGGTTTGGCCACAACTGCTTGCAAATTGGTTTTACATGAAGGATGCTTGTACTCACAAATTATCACTTATTGTTAAAAAAAGGAAAACAAAACAAAACAGAAAAGCAGAGAAAGATGCAGAAAATTTACGGCAGAATGCATGATCTGGGATGGGTAGGGGTGGGGTGGGGGAAGGGAAGGGGATATATGCCTGAACTGAATTGGAAAATTATGTATGAAATACACAAATCATCAATAAAAAAAATAATAATATTTTCTCTTTTTATTGATACATGCTACAACCATTCATAATTTATTCTTATGTAATCCTATGGTGTTTTCTATCATACAGGAATATTAATATTCATATTATTAAAAGAGAGAGAATGTAAAGTTATACTTCGTTTTACCTGCATGCAACTTTACTGTTAAAATGTGAATCTATAAATGTGCTTTGGAATTAACCTAGTTTATATTCAGATTTTGTAATTTTGATTTATGTGTGGAGTGTATATATGCATATTTTGGAATAATATAAAATCAAAGGGGAACAAAACAGGAGAGAGAAAAACCTATTCGAAGAACTGACCAAAACATGTGCATGGAAAGGGTTATAAAGGACTGAGAAAAAGATGCAAGACAGGACTTGTATATAACAGAATCCATGAGCTCTGGGCGGGGGGGATGAGGGGGAGCATGAGGGGTGGGCATGGATGGGGGAATGATTCTAAATTTGATTAAGAAATGTTGTATGAAATGAGCTCAATAAAAATTAAAAAGTTTCAAAAAAAGAATGCAAACAGCCCCCTCCCCCCCAAAAAGGGCAAGCTTTTCTCCATATTTTTTTTTCACTTTAAGCAATAATTAGCTAATGGGTTAGATAAAGTGATGGTAAACACTGCAAAGATAGAAACTTTTAAAGGCTTTTAGGATAGATGCAAGAATCTGAAATAAAATACTTTCAAATAACTTAATCATTCTAGATAATACATTTTGATCTTAAAAAGACAGAAGTGAACGTTATTAATATATCATGTTAATATGTTCATTGGGAAAAGATGTATCTTAAGAGACTCCAAAACACATTGTCAAAATTCACATATAAAAGCAAATAAATAAAAACTAGTTGTAGTTTGAATATAATGTCCCTGGCAGTTTCTCATAGCATATGGTTCTTGGTTCCTACATGTGGTGTTGTGTTTGGAATATCTAGAAACTTCAGGAGGTGGGGTTGAGCTGGAGAAAAGGAATCACTAGGGACAGGACAGGTGTGTGCCTGGATGGTTTCACCCTTCCTGTTTCTGCTTCCTATGCCCCAGGAGGCTAGCAACTCCCTCCTTTGTCTCCTGGCTCTGTCCCATTCTGTCCAGGAACACAGAACATAGAACCAGGAATCCTGAATCAAAACCAAGAGCCAAAGCGTTTCTCAGTTCTTAGTTTTCTCAAGTATTCTGTTCACAGCTCTACAAAATTAACTCAGTACAAATCTTTGACAATGTACTATCTGCCTAAATCATCCTATTCAAGGGAAAAGTATTAGAGTCTTACCATGAAAAAATCTGCTTAAATCCATCTTATAATATTTTGAAGACATATTCTGTATAATTACAGATGAAAGGTGTACACACAAATTGTTTTCTGATCATACAGTTTTACACATGACAACCTCAGGAAAGATACTTTGTACAAATAAAGCAGAAGGTGATTTCTTCATTAAATAAATTCAACAGCTGTATGAAATAGCAGTTTTTTAGAAAGTTCTGTGAAAATATAGCCCCTGATCACAACTAAAATAGAAAAATACAAGCCTCTTCATGGTAGTTCTGTTCTATTTGAATTTTAAGTTTGTACAAGCTTTTCACAAAGGCCAACAATATAAAACAATTCATTTTTCAACATATTCTCTTTAATTTTTGCAATCCCTTCTACCAGCTAAAGGCAATTGCTCTTTTCTTTTTTCCACAGTAATATTGATCTGACATTTGTGATAGCTTGGATTATGAAGGGAGAGAATTCATCACAAAATACTTAAGGTAATTAGGATGAAGATTATAGACATACTCAGAATTGGTCCTAGATTCCAGATTTTGTAACAGTCAATTCACTGAAATATTAGAATATTAGAAGAGATAGGGAGGTTGCTATTAGAGCAATAGTTAAGTGTTTTTACAGTTAAAGTTATTTTATTTATTTATTTATTTATTTATTTATTTATTTATTTATTTATTTTTGAAGCAGCTGACCTGGAACTGGCTATACAGACTATCCCTAGCCAGTCTCAATCTCGAAGCCATCCACTTGTTTCAGTGTCCTGAGTGCTGGTGTGTGCCATTGTACCTGGCAATATTTTTTGATGAGAACAACTAATTATAAAGTTAAAGATTTAGACCTACACAGAAATGTGTATGTTTATCATGAGGAACAATGAGTGTGTTAGGCTTAACGTACAAGAGACTTTGCAAATATAGATAACATTTTAAAAGAATCACACAGGTTTTTGAAAACTTACAACTTTTCTAGGAGGAGGAAAGTTAAGACACTAATAAAGAAGGGAAAGAATCAAAATATGAAAAGGGTTTAACCTATGCTGGTGTCTTTGAGGAGGAAGGGGTTTATGAGTCAGGTGAACTGGTTGATAGCTGTCCTTGAAAAAAATCTGTAGAGGAATTTGACAAACTGGCGCCATGTGGAATTACTTTCTTCCCCAAAGGCTCTGTCAGTAACTGCAGCCTGCAGTGGGTGGACACTGAGCTTAAGGAGGTCCAATATCTGGCCTTGATCAGCATGCTGGACTTCCAATTTGACCACAATAAATTTTCTTTGCTTGTGCGAATTTTCCACAGCAGTATTAGAAGGCAAACACAAAGCTGAATTTGCAGAATTAATCAGCACCAGTAAGGATCAGATGAAGGGTAAAAGGACAGGAGAAAGTTAAGTATGCAAAGTCTGTTATTTTTTAAACTGTATGATAGTATTATTACTATTACACAAAATGGCATTGCTGTGAAAATGTTAAAAAAGAAAATTCTATAGCATCTTTCTTAAGCTTTAATCTATAAATACTATTAAATTGGAGATTCTTTTGTTATCTGATAAAATAGTTTTGAGATAGACGATATAAAAGGCAAAAATGTAAATTATTAATATTTAAAATCTACACATCTAAATTAGAAAATAATAGATAAATTATATCTGATATAATTAAAAATATGTATCAAGTTTTCAGAAAAACCAAAACCATGCATAAAGGAAATCTGAGTAAGTCTGAATAATTTTATATTATCATGCTTGTTAAGTACAGCAAAAAAAGAAGTCTGAAAAAGCAAAAAATGGGGCTGGAGAGATGGCCTAGCGGTTAAGAGCACCGACCGCTCTTGCAGAGGACCCGGGTTCAATCCCCAGCGCCCACATGGCGGCCGAGAACCGTCTGAAACTCCAATTCCAGGAGAACTCCAGTTCCAGGGGAGTCGGACAACCTCTTCTGACCTCCGCGGTATTGCACGACACGGGTGCACAAACCTGCATGCAGACAGTACATTGATACACGTACAGAAATAAATAAAATTAAAAAAAAAAGCAAAAAACAAATAAAACAAATCCAGGAGTAAAAATTTAAAAAAACTCAAAATAAGACTTAGAACAAAGTCAAAATGAATGTAAATTTCTGCTTTATACAATCAAAGCAATATTGAAGGACACAGTCAGAGAACATTCATTTTCAAAAAGGACACACACTCAAGACAGTAGATATCTTGAAAATGTTTTCAGTTATTAACTGATTCTAAAATAAGCATGAAAAACAAAATAAACAACAAAAATGGACTAGTAAATAAATATCAAGGTATATAAATATTAATGACTAAAGAAAGGAAAAAGGCCTCATGTGGACACTGATGATAAAAACACATCTCATTCCCAAAAACAAATATATATGAGCTATATATAGCTTATATACATATTGCTTCATTTTCATATACATTACTAGAATGATTTTAATGCTTTTCAAGATACATACAACCAGCTTTTTTTCTTTCTTCTTTCTTTCTTTCTTTCTTTCTTTCTTTTTCTTTCTTTTTCTTCCTTCCTTCCTTCCTTCCTTCTTCCTTCTTTCCTTCCTTGCTTCTTTCCTTCCTTCCTTCCTTCTTCCTTCTTTCCTTCCTTGCTTCTTTCCTTCATTCCTTCCTTCCTTCCTTCCTTCTTTCCTTCCTTCCTTCCTTCCTTTCTTCCTTCCTTCCTTCTTTCCTTCTTTCTTTCCCCCATTGATTTTTCTGTGTTGAAATTATCTCATTTTCCCCCAATAAAGAGAGTATTTTCCTAGAAAAATATAAAAATAGCACATCTTTACCAGGTAATGAGACCTCCAGCCCTTTTGCCTCTGACAAACTTTGTCACATTATGTTAACATTTGAACTCAGAGCTGGAGACATGGCTCCAGTCTCAGAGCGCTGGCTGTTCTTGTAGAGGACCTAGGTTCAGTTTCCAGCACCCATATGGTGACTTATAACCATCTGTAACTCCAGTTCCAGGGGCTCAGACACCTTCTTCTGACCCCCATGGGCATCAGAGAACATGGGTGCACTTACATGCATGCAGTAAATATACTTATGCATAAAAAATAAATTAAAATAATATTTTTTTAAAAAAATGTATAAAACCAATTCAAACATAGAAGCTTACAGGTACATAAACAAAGGTTTCTTGAAAACCATTCTCTGCTAGCCTGTGAGTCTCTGCTCTAAAGGAAATTTCTCTGCTTTTCCATATGTAGTCACATCATCAACATGCAAGGTCACTCGAAGTGACAATTTCAGTGCACTAGATAAATGATCAGGTGGCCAAATGTAGATAATGGGTGACCTTGGGGTTTATATAACATCAGTAACTCAGTGCCCTATAGTGTACTGTGAAGCATTGGTCTGTGTCCTCAATAATACCAGGAGGAAAGAGAAAATTAAACAGTTGCACACTCAGAACCTTGACTCATACCAACATACAATGTAAGAAAATCTGTTTAAATCACATCTTTCCATTTCTTCCCACACATGCATAGGTCTGGAGAGGAAATTTTGGTTGAGTGTTTGTATTAGATGATTGCTAAAATTGTTTGCAGTTAATCAAGTTCTTTAGAACCATGATGCAGTTCTGAAAGCAGCCAGCAAAGGGAGGATCTGGTTACAGATCCAACAACAGAATTGTCTTTATCATCTACTATCACCTATGCCTCCACCTCTGTCTATCATCTATCATCTATCTATGGATCTAGGTATCTCTATGCATCTATTTATCTATCTAATCTATCATCTGTCTGTCTTTTTCTCTGTCTTTGTTTTTGTCTTTCTACTTGTTTCTGTTCTCTTTTTATGCATGTCTTCTGCTCACCTCTTTCACACACACACACACACACACACACACAAACACACACACATACACACACACATATAAACACAAAGGCTAAAATCAAGTTAATCTAATTTTTGGTAGGCCAATATTATAATATACCTTCCCCTACCAACTTCATGTTAGCAAATAAGAAAGCACCATCTACTTTACATAGCACATCTGCACTGGATGCTGAAGATGTCCTATCTTATCAGAATGTCAGTGATATCTAATTCAGACATACAGATGGACTAATGCCAGGGCCCATTCCCTTTCCATTGTATGTGGTTTGGGGCAGAATACATTCAGGTTTCTTGAAACGTAATTTTCACATTTGTTTTCTGTTTCTCCTACACACTTCTCAGGATTTTTCACATAGAGATTTCTCTTCTCATCAGCCTAGAGACCCTTAGGATTTTTCATCAAAGTCAGTTTTTTCCACACCCCAGGTACATGCAGTCCCACTTTGGCTGTTTAGGGGCCTCACTCAGCACACTCAAGCCACTGTTAATTTTATTTTGCCACAATGCAGGGAGTGATGCTGAGCTCCAAATCAGATAATCTGCTTCTTCCCTAAACTTGTACATGGGACTTGAAAGTTGCTGAAATTATATTCAAGCTTGATTTGTCTGGAAGCTTCCTGGTTGATGTAAGCATATTTTTTCTCAAGCGTGCAGGTAATACCAGGCTTCTCTTGGACCACAAGTTTTTGCCCCATAACTGGACCATCCAGAATAGAAGGCAGAGATTGCAAAGAGAGAAACCAAAGAACAAATACTTGAGTTTAAAGCTCTGTTTTCCTTTTTATTTGGTGTAGGTTTCTGCTTGGGCCCTTACTTGCTAAGGCTGGATGAGGTGTGCTCATCTTGAAATGAGACAAAACTCTGTGCTTCTTACTTGCCCTCATTTGAAGGAGCAGTCATATACTGTGAACCTCTCATTCCTGTGAGTTATGTCAGGGTGTGTGTGTGTGTGTGTGTGTGTGTGTGTGTGTGTGTGTGTGTGTATGTGTGTGTGTGTATGTTCAGTTGTTTCATCTATATATCTTTGTGTAAAAATCAAATTCTCAGGTTTTATCAATATTACTTAGTTTGGGAAACAGAGACAGAGACATTAAATAATTCACAAAATTAGTGCAAAATCCCTCAGATTTAAGGCCAGAATATGACCTCAGTTCTTATTTCACACAGGAGTTTTCACTGATCAACCCCGTTTGAATGTTAGCCAAAAAAAAAAACAAAAAAAAAAAAAACAAACAAACAAACAAAAAAAACTAAACTAACAAAAAACCCAATACATGCTGAATTTTTAGTCTCTCAAAATGTGGTTGATTTTTAGTGAAAACTCCCAAATTAACAAATTATAGAATGCATTGTTTCACATGACAAACCACTTTCTAAAAAAGAATCACATCTGCAAAATTCATTCCTACTTTCCTGCTCAGATACATCATGACCCCCTCTCCTGATGTTTACATAGTACGTACAGTTTATTTCACTGAAATGTAAGCTTAAATGTAAACCAGGGACTTCACACACTTAAGCATAAAGAAAAACTAGCAAGCATAAACAACAATAACAATATGAGTAGTACTATAAGAATCTGTGTATATGTACAATTGACAATGTTACATCATTTGAAAAGACTCTAGGAAAAAAAATCATAATAGCTAAATTTATAACTTGCTCTTTACAAAGGATTATTCTAAGCTATTTGTCTCTCTTTTCCACTGAACATGTAAGTTAACTATCTGAAGGATTTTATTTAAAAGATCACAATAATGAAACTGGAGTGGTTGCTTGCCCAGAGTTCTGCAGATACAGATAAATAAAACTAATGCAGACACTATATTCCTATGCCTAGGGCTGCAATCCCACATAACCAAATCTGGAGACTGAGTGTGTGTCCACAAGCACTCACACCCTCGCCCCCACCAACATCAGTATTTTGTGATCAGCCCAAATCATGGGACTTTTATAATATTCGGGCTGCATGTTTCCTAGCCTATGATAAGGCAGCCTTTAGGCAGGCCTATAGCAATATGAGAATACCATCTTTATCTACTAGTAATATGACAAAATATTATTAGTTTTTATGTCTATAAGTTTTACTGCTTTATCTTTGACAAAGTCTGACATAGTAAGCGGGTGACATTTTTAAAATGTAGTCTTTCGCATTTAAAGACCACTCTCTATCGTCATCTATCATTGTACTGCAAATGTCACATTGATTTTATCCTCCTTGCAATAAATGGTAACATCCAAGAAAACAAATAATGGCTCCACACTTCAAAATCAGCTGCCAGTCACGGGGAGAACAAAAATGAATAAAAGGACAATTTTACTTGAAGGACAAGGCAAAGAGAGTGTGTTGCTCCAACAGACTCTCACAATATTGACAATGGTCCAAAGTAACTTAAATTATAATATTCCATCTTTTCTATTAAGATATGTCATGTAAATGATAGATATAGCATGTCTTATCAAAAGTCTATTAAATTTTGAATATCGTGGTAAATTTTCTGAAAATGGATTTAGATATAGAACCATAGTAAAGACTGAAAATTATAAAATAAATGTCCATAGAGGCAGATAACTCCTTGACTGTATTGCAGAATTCTTGTGGATTGTGTCACATTAATGATATATGATCAACGATATGACATCTGAATTATTTGGAATTATATTAAAAATTCATATCTGAATAAGGTAAATTTGACTCTTTATGGGCACAGAATGAATGGAGAATTTTGAACAAGGATCCAGATCTAGGAAGTTTTGTCGTTTTTTCAAAGGATGTTTGTTGAGTTTGTGATCATTTGAACTGCCTGAAACTTGGTTTCTTTCTTTGCAATGGAACTGAGCATTGTCCAGAAGCGGCAGTCAGAGTTTGCAGAAGTGTAACTGCAGTGACCCAGAGTATCAGATGATCTGTACAGCCTTGATGCCTTTGTCATGAGGGCATCCTGGTAGACACAGGCAGTGTGGGAGCTGCTAAAGGTGTCCAGTGGACCTGCATTCTGATGTATCTACTCCCTGAGTGGAAACAAATTTCAAAGGACCATAGGTAAGGAAGGTTATAGAAAATGCACTGGGTTCTTCTTGCTCCAAACATGTCTATACCTATTCAGGTCTCTGCGCCTGGAGTGTGGGGACCAGACTCTGTCAGCAATAAGGGGTATCTCACAACACTACAGGCAGCATGGAATACTTCTGATCTGTTCTAGAAGTGTGAAAGACAGCAGTTAATGTACTTTCTATTTAAACATGTTTTGTGAAGACATTCTGGTTATCCCAACTAAACAGGAATCCATTGTGAAAAACACTATGGAACTAATGTAAAATTGATAACATTTCTGTGAAAGTCCCCCTGCTGCACAGAATTCTGCATTCCCAGGGTGTGTCTAAGCTAAACAGCATGCTGCATTCCCAGTGCTGTGTCTAAGCTAAACAGCATGCTGCATTCCCAGTGCTGTGTCTAAGCTAAACAGCATGCTGCATTCCCAAGGTTGTGTCTAAGCTAAACAGCATGCTGCATTCCCAATGCTGTGTCTAAGCTAAACAGCATGCTGCATTCCCAGGGTTGTGTCTAAGCTAAACAGCATGCTGCATTCCCAGGGTTGTGTCTAAGCTAAACAGCATGCTGCATTCCCAATGCTGTGTCTAAGCTAAACAGCATGCTGCATTCCCAGGGTTGTGTCTAAGCTAAACAGCATGCTGCATTCCCAATGCTGTGTCTAAGCTAAACAGCATGCTGCATTCCCAATGCTGTGTCTAAGCTAAACAGCATGCTGCATTCCCAGGGTTGTGTCTAAGCTAAACAGCATGCTGCATTCCCAGTGTTGTGTCTAAGCTAAACAGCATGCTGCATTCCCAATGCTGTGTCTAAGCTAAACAGCATGCTGCATTCCCAGGGTTGTGTCTAAGCTAAACAGCATGCTGCATTCCCAATGCTGTGTCTAAGCTAAACAGCATGCTGCATTCCCAATGCTGTGTCTAAGCTAAACAGCATGCTGCATTCCCAGGGTTGTGTCTAAGCTAAACAGCATGCTGCATTCCCAGTGTTGTGTCTAAGCTAAACAGCATGCTGCATTCCCAATGCTGTGTCTAAGCTAAACAGCATGCTGCATTCCCAGGGTTGTGTCTAAGCTAAACAGCATGCTGCATTCCCAGTGTTGTGTCTAAGCTAAACAGCATGCTGCATTCCCAATGCTGTGTCTAAGCTAAACAGCATGCTGCATTCCCAGGGTTGTGTCTAAGCTAAACAGCATGCTGCATTCCCAGTGTTGTGTCTAAGCTAAACAGCATGCTGCATTCCCAATGCTGTGTCTAAGCTAAACAGCATGCTGCATTCCCAGGGTTGTGTCTAAGCTAAACAGCATGCTGCATTCCCAGTGTTGTGTCTAAGCTAAACAGCATGCTGCATTCCCAATGCTGTGTCTAAGCTAAACAGCATGCTGCATTCCCAGGGTTGTGTCTAAGCTAAACAGCATGCTGCATTCCCAGTGTTGTGTCTAAGCTAAACAGCATGCTGCATTCCCAATGCTGTGTCTAAGCTAAACAGCATGCTGCATTCCCAGGGTTGTGTCTAAGCTAAACAGCATGCTGCATTCCCAGTGTTGTGTCTAAGCTAAACAGCATGCTGCATTCCCAATGCTGTGTCTAAGCTAAACAGCATGCTGCATTCCCAGGGTTGTGTCTAAGCTAAACAGCATGCTGCATTCCCAGTGTTGTGTCTAAGCTAAACAGCATGCTGCATTCCCAATGCTGTGTCTAAGCTAAACAGCATGCTGCATTCCCAGGGTTGTGTCTAAGCTAAACAGCATGCCTCATTCCCAGGGTTGTGTCTAAGCTAAACAGCATGCTGCATTCCCAGTATTGAGTCTAAGCTGATTTTGTGAATTTCTTTGACCAATGATTCCAGAGAAATCTTCAGTGTGTTTGACCCTAACTTTCAAGCAGCTCTGCTCTGTCTCTTTCTTTCTCTTGGAATGGGGTTTCTACCTGGAAATCAGCCTAAGACCGAGAGAGAGAGAGAGAGAGAGAGAGAGAGAGAGAGAGAGAGAGAGATCACATAAGACAAGTTGTGAAGAGGTTTTAAATTAGACATTTACTGGTCTGGTAGTCCTTGTGAATTTGTAAGCTAAGCTTAGACAAATAAGTAGATAGACTCAATAAATGGATAGACTAATGGCCTGACATCCAGCTAGTTCATAATAGTTCAGACTGCCAGACTATTCCTGAAATGCCTTTTCTTTGTATAAAAATGAAGTTTGATTCTGTAGACTATTCATATGGTAGTCAAAATTTGCCATTTTTTAGGAGACAGTACTATTCCTCCAACAAGTACCTAGTATGGAATTTTGCTAATAATGACAATTATCTCCAAAATTTTAACAGATTTCTGTAAGGATAATACTAAAATATACCCTAATCATACCAATTCTCGACCCCAGGACTGGGTAGAGTATCTGATAAAGAAGTTCAGTGCAGATTTTCTTCTGTATAAAGTCCATGTCTTTGCTTCCTCCAGAATATCTAGATAGGCATTTCTGTGGGGGAAAAGTGAGCAAAAATGAACATATCTCCATTCGCTTAGTCTTAAAAGCACACTCCTCTGCTCAAACTGGGAAAGACACTCTGGTGGGTTGTGGATATAAAGTAATAAGAATAGAAAAGCTGCAATTGTGGCTAGCACATCCCACTAAGCTCTCTTTTATAACAAAGGAAATGAATATACCTGCTGTGTGAAGGGTGTCTAATGGAGCACTGCCAAGGTCATTATTTCAACAACTGATGGTCTTCATGTTAGAAGCTGTGAATCCCATGACTGGAGTACAATCTTTGCCCACATGGAGTTTAAACTACGATGAGCATGCCGATATTCTCTTTTCTATGGTATACAAGCCAATTTTCTTCTCAGACCTGTGCTTTCCAAGAGCCATAACTTGCAGAGGTGACTGAAAATGTCCAGGCCAAAGAGGGAAGCTGAGTCAAATGGAAACTAGAGAACAGACTCATGGACTACAGAAGAGGTAGTTACTGTGCCCAGGTGAGCAGCAGAGGCTCAACTTCCTTTTCAGACCTGTAAGTGTGTGGGTAACTCCATGCATCTCTGCACAACTCCTTGGCCAAAAAACACAAGAGTACAACAATCAGGAAATGTGGGACACTATGAAAAGTCCAAACCTCCACATCATCAGGATAGAGGAAGGAGAAAAATCACAGGAAAATGGTATTAATCAGATCTTGAACAGAATAATAGAAGAAAATTTCCCCAAACTGAAAAATGACAAATCCATTCAAATACAAGAAGCACATAGAACACCAAATAGACATGATAAGAAAAGAAATTCCAAATGCCACATCAGAGTTAAAACATTAGATATCCAAAACAAAGACAAAATACTGAAGGGCACAAGAGGAAAAACAAGTTTCATGTAAAGGGAAACCCATTAGAATTACAGCTGAGTTTTCAATGCAAACCATGAAAGCCAGAAGAACATGGACCAAAGTATTCCCAGTGCTAAATGACTATAGAAGCAAACCAAGATTACTATACCCAGCAAAAATGTTGATTATAGTTGAAGGAGAAAGAAAAATCTTTCATGACATAAACAAGATGAAATAATTCATGTCCAGAAAACCAGCTCTTCAGAAAATAGTCAAAGGAATTCAAAGATCAGAGGAAAGGAGCAACTATCTCCAAGAAGCTAGGGAGAATAATTGATAACAGTATAACTGTGAAAATACTAACTTAGACCAAGAATGCAAACAGAAAATAAGGTGAAAGGAAGCAACACACATCTCTCAATAATAACTTTAAATATTAATGGTCTAATCTCCCCAATCAAAAGACATAGATTGGGAGAATGGATTAGGAAACAGAACCCATCTATATGCTTTCTACAAAAAACCCATCTCACCCTCAAGGATAGGAATCAACTTAACTTGAAAAGATGGAAAAAATATTCCAAGCAAATGGTACCAAAAAGAAAGCAGGAGTTGCTATTCTAATATCAGACAATATAGACTTCAAAGTAAATCTAATAAGAAGAGACAAAGAGGGCCATTACATCCTTATCAAAAGAGCAATTAACCATGAATATTTCACAATCATGAATTTATACGCACCAAACTCTGGTGCAACAAACTTTATAAGCACAATTCTGCAGGACCTCAAGACACAGATTAATCCCAGCACACTAATATTAAAGGACTCAATACTCTGCTGGGCACTTTGGACAGGTCGACTGGACAAAGAATAAGCAGAGAGACATCTGAACTGAAGAATACAATACACCAAATGTACCTCACAGATATTTACCAAATATTCCACCCAAACACCAGAGAATATAATTTCTACTCAGCACCATGGAACGTTCTCCAAAATCGACAACACACTGAGACACAGAAAAAACCCACAACAAGCATAAAAGGATTGAAATAACCCTGTGCATTCTATCAGACCACAGTGCAATAAAACTCAATAACAACACCAGAATACAGAATAAGCCCTACTGTTTACAGGAACACATGGAGACTAAAAAGCACACTCCTAAACAATGAATGGGTCCAGGAAGAAATAAGAGCACTCATAAGAGGGAAATTTATAGCACTAAGTATATATATATATATATATGTTATATACTCTAATATATATATATAGAGAAGGAGAGAGAGAGAGAGAGAGAGAGAGAGAGAGAGAGCACAATAAATGATCTCAACAATGCAGCTAAAAACGTTGAGAAAGCAGAATATGAATCCTTAAACCCAAAAGACAAGTAGGAAATAAAAAAAAAATGAGAGCAGAGAATCAGTGAAATATCAAACAAAGAAATTGATAAAAAGAATCAATGACCCAAAAGCTGGTTCTTCAAAAGGATGAAGATATAGCCAGAAACTCTACCAGTTGACCAAAGAAGAAGCAGCTCCAAATTGATAGAATTTCAAGATGAAAAGGAAGCCATCATAAAGAAAAACAAAAAGATCAGAACATATTATGAGAATACTTTAAAAACCTGTACTCTAAATTTGAAAACCTCAGGAAATGGAATGAAATATTCTGAAATCTGGAATTCACCAAAGCTTAACTAAAGAAGATATTGACAGCTTAAAACAGACCCATACATAGTGGAAAAAAAACAACATAATCAAAACTTCCCAACTGATAAACTCCAGGTCCGATGGATTTACAGCAGTTTCTAAAACCGTTAAAGAGGACAGTACACCCTATAACTCAAATCTATTAAAAAAGAATAGAAATGGATGGGAACATCCCAATATTTTCTATGAAGCCAGTATAACTCTAATACCAAACTAGCAATGATACAACCAAAAAGAAAACTATAGTCCATTTCACTAATGAACATAATGGCAAAAATTCTCAATAATACTTGCAAACCCATACAGTCACATCACACAAGATCATTCACCAATGACCAATTAGTATTTATACCAGAGATGCAGAGATGAGTCACATAGGCAAATGAATAAATATCATGAAACAACATAAATAGGCTGAAGACAAAAACCATATGATATCTCAATGTGCAGAAAAAGTGTCACACCAACTCCAGCGTCGCTTGCTATGAGGCTGTGACGGAAAGTCATATTTTTTTTAATTTAATTTTTATTGATTGTTTGTGCGATTTCGGTACATCATTTTCCAATTTAAGACAGGCATATTTCCCTTTCCCTCCCCCCCACCCCCACCATCCCCAGATCATGTATTCTGCCATACTGTCCTGCATCTTTCAGGTTTTTTTTTCATTTTTTAGCTATAAGTGATAATCCATGAGTATAAGCATCTCGTGCAAAACCAATCTTACAGACTGTTTGCCAACCCCCACAGTCCCACCAATTCAGTGGGGGGGGGGGACAGGTTGTTTGTCAGTCAAGTTGATCAAATGAGTGTCCAGACTCATCGCTGTATGTCACCGTTCACCCCAATCGCGGCCTACATTCTACCACGCCCCCCTCTTCCGCAGATTGGTTCCCTAGGCTTAGAAAAAGGGCACAGGTGGATGAGAAGTAAAACTGTCCTCTCTCTCGGGAGCTGTTACTTGGATTCTGTGTCAATTCTGGCTGTTTCCTTTGTGGGCTGACAGTTTGTTCAGGAATAACTTTTCGATCCTACTAATGAAGCACAAGCAAATAGATATATAGGTATTTTAAGCAGACTAATTTTATGGTAGGTACTTTGGCATAGACACATATGTTTGGATGATATGTTATCCATGAATTACATTTTTACCCCCTGATAATATGACAGGGTCTTACTGTGGCTTATAACAATCTCCTAACCTGTAGAGGATGTAGCTTTTGTGGCATCAGCCATGGGTTATTCCTCCAAGGAGAGAGCCATAGCCAATTAATTTGGGATATACAGGCACATGGCTGCCTCTGCTGCACAGTATAAGTCATATTTGAGGCAGGCGGGGGAGCAGGCTCTGACTCCGAAAGCGATACCGACTTGGACTCAACTGAGGCATGTGACAAAGGAAGCAAAGGAGCTCGTGACCTCTCAACAGAAACCGCTGGCGCCTGAGTTTATTTTTCTTGCTATTCTGTCCTTGATTGCAGCTCAGTCTACTGTCACATATGGGGAAAGTTATTGGGCATATATACCAAAACCCCCTCTAACTCATCCTGTGGGCTGGCTTGACCCAGATCATATAAAGGTATTAAGTAATGATACAGATTTACTTGGAGAAATGCAGGACTATGATGAGAGACCAAATAGTTCTGCTCTGTTAAATTTTGAAGGGAGATCAGACTCCACTCCTATTTGCTTAGCTTTATATGGCTACCCTCCTCTAGGGTGCCTGCCTGTAAATTATTGGATCTTTCTTACTAATTCACCTGATCCATCACCATCCAATAAAAAATTTAAACCAAGGTCCATTTGGGAATTACAAATAATGACTTTGGGATTTCGTATTAATAATGAGACTTTTCAAAATGCTCCATTCATGCTGCTCCCTGTATGTATTGAAAAATATAGAGACATAAATCAATTTTGAAATGATAATTCTAACACTCATCCCCGCTGGCTCTCTTGTGGATTTAAATATATACCTGCTTCAAAGCATACCCAAAAAGGAACTAATTTGGAAATTTGGGATTTCTCTATCTCGTCAGGAGGTTATGATTATTCTCAATATTTTAAAAGACTAAGTGACATGGGTCTCATAAAATATAAAAATTATACAAATAAAAATAACACACAAAAATTACAAAGATGGTTTTCTCGAGGATATGTAGAACCAATTTGGGTTGCCAGGGACCCAATTAAAAGTCTCACTGCCACTCATTATGATCTTTTTAGACTTGCAGCAAGTGCCAACATAATATTACAGAAAAAACCCACTGATAAAGCTCTCATTCCCTTGGTTACCCATGCTTGTGTATCTTACCCTTTTACTATATTATTAGGATCCAGACTTCAAGTAAATATTGCTTATGTTGGTAATTCATATCTTATTAATTGTACTGCCTGTAAACTTACTAATTGTATTAACTCTGATATGGATAAACAGTATCCTGTAATGATTTTAGTAAAGAGACCACCATATGTAATGCTTCCTGTTGACCTGCAACAGGATCCTTGGTATAAAAAATACTGCTTTACACACTTTAGAAACACTTAATGCTCTCTTAAGACCTAAAAGATTTATAGCTACTCTTATTTTGGGTATTACTGCTATTATTGCAATTTTAACTTCCTTTACACTTTCAACTACAGCTTTGGTGAAGAAAATACATACAACTCACTTTGTAAATAAAATGAACAAAAATATTTCAGTTGCACTTACAAAACAATCCATTATAAATAAAAAACTAAAGTCAAAAATAAATACTTTAAAAAAAGTGGTTTTGGCCCTTGAACAAAATATAACAATGTAAAAACCAGGATGAAAACCAGGTGTCATGCTTCTTTTCAATACATTTGTGTTACCCCCTACCTTATAATACTTCACAACAATAAAAGGAAAGTTAAAAATCACCTTCAGGTGTTTAAAAAAATACTAATATTATCCATAATTTGAATGATTTACAAAAAGGCATCGCTACTCTAAGTAAGGCTCATTTGGATAATGATAAATTAAAAGCTCTGGCATCTGGCCTTGAGAGTAAAATTAAAGCCCTTAGTCCATTAAATTGGACACAATATTTTATACTCATTGGCGTTGTATTACTTCTCTTTGTTATGGCTGTACTCCTTTTTCCTTGCCTTTTTAGACTCATGCTAAGATCCATCCACTCGGTTAAGCGTGATCTGACAGAGCTACATCTTAAAAACAAAAAACCGAGAGCTGTCACGCCAACTCCAGCGTCGCTTGTGTACGAGCTGTGATGAAAGTCATATTCGAGGCAGGCGGGGGAGCAAAGTCCTTCGGGGCCTGACCCCCTGGAGGTCCCTGACAGAGTGCTCAGCCTTGACCATTTCCCGATATGCTCCTAAGATGTCACGCTTCCTTGGTGCTGGGCTTGGCATGCTGTCTTTCTTAGTTACAATATACTTTCTAAGTACAACAAAGTCCTCTCTCAAGTTTAATTAAATGTTCCTTATAAACAAAGGACAGAGTTACCTAGATGTTCCTGGAGTTAGCAATAATAGCCAAATACCTTCCCCAGTTCTTGGCCATTCTTGGAGCAGGAACTTTCTGTAAATCTTAGTCAAATTAAATATAAAAATATTTTTGAGTATGACCCTCCTTTCTTAAAAGCTCTTGCAAAAATTCATTGGAAAAACAACATTACATTGGGTAATATCATAGACCAATTACAAAATAATAAATTGTTTAAAAAAAGTTCAAAATAGGATAATCAGGTAAAAATGATGTTTTATATCATGACTGTTACTGAGTAAAATGGGAATTCCAGTGGCAGTTGTGTATGACGGGAGGCATTATTTAATTAAAGGCAGATGGTGGGCTCCTCCTTTAAGAAAAAATAACATGCAAAGGGTCCCTGATTCTCCCCCTCCTTTCACAGGAACATATAATGAATGGGAAGATAGATGGGTTAATATAGATGGGTAGTGGGTCTTTTACTATACTTTAAACTTCATGCAAAAATTGCTAAGAGCTAGGCCTCCTTGGGCGCTGTTAACCCCACAACAAAACAACTCTTCATTACTTAAATATACATAGCAAATGGTGTGCATTGTCCACTCCACGTACCCAAAAACAAGACATGAGTAAAAAAATTTGACTCCGGCCCGTTTTGCTTACCACTAACTTTTCGGCCCGCTCCTGAGAGATCTTTCCACTGCCCCGGTACAAACACATCCAAACACAAACAAAAAAAACTTTAAGATCTAAAAAGTTAAAGTTTCTTTTTAGTATAAAGTATACATCCAAAAAAAGTCACACAATCTCTTCAGCTTCAAAAAGGCTTTTGTTCCAGACTCTGTGCCTGACAGTTTTATGACCATGTCTAAACTCTAAAATGTATTATGCTGTAATCTCTATCAACCATGCACTATGCTATGACTTTGGTTAATGTATATAAAATTAAATTGTGTAGTCAACCTGTCCAATAGTTCTGGAAAGTTTGCCAACTTTCCTTGCTGTTTCTTCTTTAATTTACTATAAAATCACTGCCTTGAGCTCAATAAAATCGCTACAGAATCCAGGAAAACTTCTCTTAGTTTTCTTTCTGAAGCCATCTCACTGACCCTGTTGTTTTTACCCTGCCACAGTGGAGGACCCTGGATACCATCGACCCCCGGAGGGCCCAGTCGGGCTAGTAAACAACGCCGTATGTCAACAAATCCATAGGACTGACGCTCATGTTAAAGTTCCTAGAAGGGAATGGACCTAGGGAGAAAGGCTCCTCCCAACAGTACAAGCATATACAAGAGCCCACAGTCCAAACATCATCCTAAATGGGGAAAATCAGAAGTTTCTATCTCTTAAAGAGAACTCTGGTAAGGCTGCCCCTTAGTCACTCTCCGTCTCAACTTACAGTGCTTAAAATCTTGCTCCCAGCAATAAGGACAAGATATTAAGGGAATTAAAAGGCGACGAGTAATTGGAAAACGTAGTAAGTCAAACTACCCCTTTTTTGCACAGATTTATGATCATGTTTTACCTAAGAGATGAAAAAAATAAAACCTCCACCAGGAAACTTCTAGAAATGATCCATCAGAGTGTTTCACTAAATAGCTGGATAAAAATAAACTCTAGAAAAATTAGTAGCCTTTATTTCCCACCAACAGCAAACAATGAAGGGACAGGAATACAATCTGAGACCGTCCCATTCACAACCGTCTCAAAAAAAAACAATCAAAAAATAAACAACAAAAAAAAAAAAAAACCTGGGAACAAACCTAACCAAAGTCACCAAAGATCTCTACAGTGAAAATTTTAAATTCCTAAAAAGGACATTGAAGAAGATACCAGAAGATGGAAAGACCTCCCATGCTCATGGATTAGAAAAATTAATATAGTAAAAATGGCCATCTTATCCAAAGTAATATACAGATTCAATGCAATCCCAATCAAACTCCCCATGAGTTTCTTCTCAGACTTAGAAAAAAAATACTTAAATTCCTATGGAAAAACAAAGGACCCCAGATACCCAAAGCAACCCTGAGCAAAAAGAGGAACAGAGGGTGGAATAACCATACCTGATTTCAAACAATATTACAGGGCTATTGTAATAAAAATAGCCTGGTACTGGCACAAAAAACAGACAAGTAGATCAATGGAACAAAATTAAGGATCCAAACCTGAGCACATGCAATTTCAGCCAACTCATGTTTGACAAGGGGGCAAAGAAGACTCAAGGGAAGAAAGACAGCATCTTCAGCAAATGTTGCTGACAAAACTGGATTGCCAGTTGTAGAAAGATGAAGCTGAACCCTTACCTTTCACCATGCAGAAAAATCAACTCCAAATGGATCAAAGACCTCAATGTGAAACCAGAAACTCTGAAAATGATAGAAGAATATGTAAACTACAAGACATAGGCATAGGATAAAACCTTTTAAATTAGACAGCAGATGTGTTGGAAACAAGATCAACGATATACAAATGGGACCCCCATTAAACTCAAAAGCTTCTGTACGGCAAAAGAAATAATCAAAGAAGTGAAGTGAAATCCCAGGGTGGGATGAAATCTTCACCAGTGATAGACCAAATAGAGCATTGACATCCAGAATATATAAATTACTCAAAAGCCAAAGGACCAAGAAAAAAAGACACTATAGAAAGATGGAGTAAAGAACTGAATAGAGAATTCATAATGAAGAAGTGAAGATGGCTGAGGAACATTTCAGAAAGTGCTCAACATAGCTAATAATTAAGGAGATGAGAATTAAAACCAGTTTAAGGTTTCACCTTAACCAAGTAATAATGGCCTAGATTAGGAAAACAAATGACACCAAATGCTGGAGAGGTTGTGGAGAAAGGGGAGCATTAATCCACGGTTGGTGGGAATGCAAACTCATGCAACCACACCCCCTGAGAATTCTTAGAAGACTGAAAATGAGCCTATCACCTGACCCAGTCATACCACTCCTGGGTATATTCCCACAAGACTCATCCTATCACAAAGACACATGCACATCTATGTTTATTGAAGATCTCTTCACAATAGCCCAGAACTGGAACCAACCCAAATGCCCCTCAACTGATGAGTGGATAACAACTCAAGTGTTAGTTATGATGTAGTTCGAATTTCAGCAAAGGAAGCAAAGACCTGGGAAGGGCTGTCAATGCCAAGCTCATGTTCATGCATCTCCATGCTCTCCTGACTGTAGAGGGTTCTACTGACCAGACTCTTGGGTGGACCAGGACAAACCTTGTTGGCAATGATTCATGTGATGCTTTAGAGGTTGTATTCTTTGGAGGAAAGTGGGCAAGTGGCAGTGTTTCTTCAGAAGAAACATTTGTCTTAAGCATCTTTAAAACTCAAAATTTGTTAGTAAAGAAAACGTATGAATTTGAATAATTAACAATGTATTAGATTGAATATTAATTTCATACTAAAGAAGTATTGATATAATCCATGTTCAATATTTGATTTTTGATTTTTTGTGGATTCTCTTCATGTAATTTGATAATATTTTGTACAAGACACTGTAAGGCACATGACAGTTAAACAAATAATGTGTTTGGGTTACATGAAGAGTATGTTATTCTAGGTAGTAAAAATCCATTTATTCTCTGATTACTGAATTATAAGACTATTTCATGTGTTCTAAGTAGGAATCCTTAATCATATACATATTTAAAAAATATTCTCCTAGCCAGGCGTGGTGGTGCATGCCTTCAATCCTAGCACTCGGGAGGCAGAGGCAGGTGGAGGTCAAGGTCAGCCTGGTCTACAGAGCAGGTTCCAGGACAGCTGGAGCTACAGGGAGACCCTGTCTCAAAAAGACCCCCCCAAAATTCTCCTATTTTTGCCCTCAATTTTCTGTTCATTAAGATAGCTTTTAAATACCAAAACTGGAAAGAGTAGATAATGACCCATTTATCTTCTTTATAAGGTCACATCATATATGATAATTTAATAAGTTTTTAAAATCACAAGAAACATGGGATAAATTATAGATTTAGAGTTTATATTGAAAAGAGGAAATATTTGAAATTAATAAGCTAAAGACCCATCTCAAAAAATTTGCATAAAAGCAGCAAAATAAATAAAAAATGAAAGAAAATAAATAGTAAATACAAGCATAAATCAGTAAATTGGGGAAAATATTTATTGTATTGTGTAGTTTCAGGAAGCCCTGAATTGTTAAAGTAGAAGACGGATAGATCTGTAAACTTATAATAGTGAGTAACAGGAACAAACATCCTTCAGCTTCTCTCAGAAATGACATATTATATGGCCCCTTTTTGTTCCTGTAGATATTAGCAAATGTCTAGAGGTTATTAAATATTTTATATTAATATCTATTTATTCTTCAATGGGAGGAGGCATGTTAGGCTGCTATTACACATGTCTGGAGATTAGATGAGATCTTGGAAGAGTCAGTTTGGTTCTTCGAACATAAACTTCTGGGAATTGAACTCAAGTCATCAAACTTGGCAGCTAGTCCTTTTAGCCAGCAAGCCATCTGGCTAGCCAGAGAGGGTATTATGAATGAATTTATTTAATAAATTTGAAAATGTGATTAATAATATGGGAAGAATACAATGCATACTTATAAAATGTTTAAATGAATATCTGATATTAAATATGTCCATCAACAATAGAAAAAACATGTCTATATCTAGATGACTATATCTTAAATTTCTACTGAAAATTTAAAGTAGAATTTATTCTAATATTGGGCCTAATCTAATAGAGAACATGAAAAAAACACATTAAAGCTAACTGACAAAATTTGTCATATTAGCTAAGGAGAAAGTTGACATGACAATGCAAATATATAAGGGAAGATTACTGAATTCAAATTATTTACAGAAGCAGATTCACCTTATAATATATATGAATGTTGACCAAGCTGTCTTTACCTGATAAAGGATCTCTGTAAATTCACTGACAAACACATAAACAAATAAATGGAAAGAGAACTTGTACTTGGGCAATGTAAGGATGGTCGTCTATAACTCAGGACTTCTCTTCAGCAGTGTTTGGAAACCCAGAGAAGATAAAATGGCAGCTATGATGTCATAGGTCTGCATGCAATTGTGTAATGTAGAAATTAGCCAGAAATAATAGGGAAGTGAAAATAATAACATTTTCATTATTTTATATGATTCAATTAATTACAGGACGTCCAGTTTTGAAATATTACTTAGGGAAGGATTTCAAGAAACTTATTAACATTAAAAATAATTGTATTTTGTGAGTAAATTATCACCTATTGTTAAAAAAAATGAAAACAAAACAAAACAAAAAAGCAGAGAAAGATGCAGAAAACTTACGGCAGAATGCACGATCTGCGATGGGTAGGGGTGGGGTGGGGGGGAAGGGAAGGGGATATATGCCTGAACTGAATTGGAAAATGATGTATGAAATACACAAAGCATCAATAAAAATAAATTTAAAAAAATAATTGTATTTTACATGTTGTGAAAGTACACAAATGAGCCTTCAAAGTTATACTACTTCTAATATCATACATGTTCAATTTTTAAAGCATCTTAGGAAATCATCTGGCAGATATCCCTTTGTAGAAACAAAACACAATTGAGAGATAATCGAGATGACCCATTACTATGAAAAATAACAGTTTTACTGATTGGGGCCAATCATATTAGAACAAAATTAATAAGGGATTAAGAGTTGCACTAATCTATGTGTAAATTAATATTTAGGGGCAATAGATTCATATTTAGGGGCAGAGTAATACTAAGTCCATTTAGCATAATAGTAGCAGTTGCTCTCCTAGGAATTATGACTTACCCAGCCATGGGTTCTTGGCCTAGTTAACAGTACCAGGCATGATTTCATTTTGTGGAGTAGGTCTTCAATCCAATCAGAAAGTGCTTTATTTCTCTGATAATATTCATGCACTATTACACTAATGAGCACATCTTACAGATTGGGTATTATTTTAGTGCACAGAGTTCACAGCTGCAGCAGGAATGTCAGTCTTATTAGGGACATACACCCTGGTAGTTTGTACACGTTCCAGAGGATGACCTCTTACTCATGTACATATTAGAACTATTTGGATTATGTGAAGAAACACTACATGACTTTTGAGGTAAAGTGACAGGCGGTATGGAAGAACTTGGATAGAAAGGATGGAGATAGATTAGATCAAAACACATTATAGGAATGGACAACTTTGTGTGCCATCATCTTGGCTCTGAGGCCTGCTGGGGTGGCTGGGAACCTTGTGTGCCCCAAACTTGGGTGCTTTCTCAGACTGGCTATCAAGAGCTTACTGTGCACCAACATTTCGTTCTCAAGCCTACTTGGGTTGCTAGGATCCTTGTGACTCCATACATGTGAACACTCTCAACATGACTATCAGCCAGCCTATTCACCTAGCTAGACCATCCAGCTCATCCTGATAGCAACTCCAGGACTCTAAGGAGTGAATCCTTGAACCTTAACTGAAAAGTCACACCTATTCCTAGTTTAACTGAGACCATCTTGTTACACTCAACATAAAGTGGCCCCCAAACTGAACGCTAAGCCCTACTCACCTAGGCTATCATCTGACAAGTTGAAGAAACAGCAAACACATTTGCAAACTACCATTGAACAAAGATGAGATCACCTACCCATACCAAGGTACACCATCGCCAAGAGAAGTCATCAAGACACTGAGGTCTCATTAAAGAAACATAAAATATAAGAATATGCCAGATAATGTCCAGCATATAACTTAGCATCCCACTGTAATATTTCCTAAAAGTGACAACATAAAAATAGTCAGAAGAGAAAAGGATGGTTACTGCATACTCAGTAAAATAAAAACCCACGAAGAAAATATTACAATCCTACACATGTATATGCGGCACACAGGGGCATCTAACTTCATAAAAACTTTATTAGTTATAAATTCTCTGTCTGCTACTACACAGTGATAGTAGAGGACTTGAACACCTCACTGTCACCAAGAGACATTCCATCCAGACAAAAACTAAAAACTATGTTTGAATAACCCCCTAAATCAAATGAAATGGACCTAACAAAATTTTACAGCACATTCCACACAAACACCAATGACCATATCTTCTCAGCAGAACATGGAACTTTCTCCAAAGCGGACCAGATATTAGAATACAAAGCAAGTTTCTACAATTTTAGTAAACTTGAAATATCATCCTGCCTTCTATCTGGCCACAAAGGAATAAAGCTAAGTATCAACACAAACAAATTCATGGAAGCTAAATGACAAACCATGGAATGAAAACTGGATCAAAGGAATTAAATTACAAGTTCCTAAAAAATGAACAGGGCATAGCAAAGTGTACCAGACACCGTTAAGGCATATCTGAGAGGAAAACTAATAGCACTAAGTACATATGCCAGAAAGTCAGGGGCATCTCATATAAATAAATCAGGGCTGCACCTGAAGACCTTGGAAAACAAGAACAAACAAAACCTTAAGAGAATGGGAGAGTTCAGATAAATGAAATCAAGGAGGGGATTAATATCATAGAAACAAAAACAAAACAAAGAATCAGTGAAACAAAGAGTTTGTCATTGGAAAAGACTAACAAGACTAACACACCTTCACCCACATCAACCAAAAGAAAGAAATCCAGAATCCAATTTAAGTACATGTGAAAAGGGAAAATTTACTGCAGAGCCTGATGAAATTCAGAGCACCATAAGGGCATAGTTTAAAAATCAATATCCCAGATTTTTGAGACTGCCTGAGAGCACCTGACTGCTGCTTCACTCAGTCTCTGCAGCAAAGTGTCAGGTTGCAAAATAAACCTAGAAAACAATCAGAAGTCATGCTATATACCAATACCAAGCAATCAGAGGAGTACACAGAATCCTCATATTCACAATAGCCTCAAAAAATAAAAGATATAGGAATACATTTGATGGAAGACATTAAAGTTTTCTACAATGAAAATTTTAAATCTTTGATGAAAGAGATTGAGGAAGACACTAGAAGTTAGAAGGACCTCCCATACTCATGGGTTGTGTTCTAGTTTGTTTTCCATTGCTGAGACAAAACACTCTGACTGACACCAACTTGTGGAGGAAAGGGTTTATTCAGCTTACATCTCCTGGGGTCATCACTCAAGGAGCCCAAGGCAGGAACCCAGGACAGGAACCTGGAGGCAGGAGCTGAGGCACAGGCCATAGAGGAATGCTGCTTACTGGCTTGCTCCCCTGGCTCATGCCCAGCCTGTCTTCTTATACAGTATACAACAACCTGCCCAGTGTGGCACCACTCATTGTGGGCTGGGCCCTCCCACACTGCTTGACAATCAAGACAACACTCCACAGACATGGTCACAGGCCAATCCAATGGAGCCAATTCCCCAATTGAGGCCCCCTCAACCCAGGTGTGTCAAGTTGACACCAAAGCTATCCAGCACAGGTTGGGATAATTTATATGGTGAAAATGACCATCTTACCAAAAGCAATCTGCAAATTTAGTGTGCAGTTCCAATAATAATTCCCATGATATTCTTCACAGAATTAGAAAAAAAATCCAAAATGTATATGGAAATCGCAAAAGTTCCTGGATAGCCAAAGCAATACTGAGTGCAAAGAGCAATGCTGGAAGATGACCATACTAGGTCTAAAGTCATATTTCAGAGCCATGGTCATAAAAGAGCTTGATACTGGCATGGAAACAGACACATAGATAAATGGAATATAATTGAAGACCTAACATGAATACATACAATTTCAGCCACCTGATATTTGACAAAGGTGCTGTGTGAGTGCCAGTGGAGAAGGGGTGCTAGGCGTGGTGGCACACACCTTTAATCCTAGCACTTGAGAGGCAGAGGCAGGTGGAGCTTTGTGAGTTCAAGTCCAGCCTGGTCTACAGAGTGAGTTCCAGGACAGCTGGGGCTACAGGGAGACCCTTTCTCAAAAAGAAGAACCGAAAAAAAAAAAAAAAAAAAAAGACTGATTAAGAAATTATGTACGAAATATCCAAATATTCAATTAAAATTACATGAATAAAAATTAAATAACAACATGTATGCAAGTATGAAATTCTCACATAAATTAAAAATAAAATAAATTAAGTATTATGTGAGTACATATATGGTATGAATGTGTATATACAGGTCAGGTCAGAGGATAACTGTGGAGCTGACTTTCTCCCTTTGCATGAGTTCTGGGAACTGAATACTTGTCCCAGGCTTGTGCAACAAATACATTTATGTCATAAGCCATCTCACAGGCCTCATTATCTACACATTTATAGATGTCAACTGTCCATGATTTAGAGTTCATCAGAGGTAGAAGGTTGAAAGGGGTTGGGACTCCTGGGATAAAGCTTAGTGAGTTCTCACCCAGGATGGGATGGAACTTTTCAGTTGTAAGGTGGCCCAAAAATAGTCCCTCATACATGTTCCTGTAATGATCCCAATAATTGTAATAATGTCAATAATCCTAATAAGTCCAATAAGTGGTTCACCACACTAAACTCAATAGAATTACTTCTGGCTCTAGTTTTTTGATTGGTTGCTGTCCTACCTGGTGTGAATAGACATTTACATGTCTCCCAGGAAAAATATTGGAACATGCTACCAGAACATGCATCTTATAAAGCCATAGTAACTGAGGTAACAAAATTAATTGCCTTTCATAGCTAAGTACATACACCCACAGAAGAATTAGAAAGATCCAGGTGACCCTTCCAGTCACCCAATGCATTCCCATCTATCAAACTCAGTCTTTATTAATTAGAAATGTGTAACCATTTCATAAGAGTGAGTACAAACCAGGAATTTGCAAAGCCTTGTAATGGAGACTTTCAGAGGATGGATGCATGAGGTGGGGCACAGAACAGACACTTCTAAGACGAGACCTGTCTATTGTTTTCTAGGTTGATGGCTAAATAAAGGGTAAAGTTGTAGAAAACTTAAATCTTCAGTCATGATTTCAAAGTTATCTATGTGTATGTTCTACTATAAATTTATAATAATAATACACAATTTTCAGGGCCTTTACATTCACAAAGAGCCATAAGGGAATCCTGACTACTCTCCACTTTTTAAGGAATTACAACAATTGTTTGATTTTCTTTAGTGGGTACATGTTCTATTCTGTGAGACAGCCTCAATGCCCACTTGCACAGTTGTCATTAGAACTGGAGGTGTTCAGCTATTCAGAGCCTCAGGATGCTAACAGGTTCTTGTTTCTTACTGACAATGATTAAAACAAAATGAGCAACAACTATTTGAATCCTTCTGTTTCCACTTTCCAAATGGCACTGTATTTCTGAGTGCCCAAATAATGAATTCATTCCTTTGCAGAACTCACTACTTCTGTGAGTTAAAGTAGAAGACTGTGTGAGACAAATCTTACCATTAAGTCCAGCACTGGATTAGCAAGCTTAAATGGGGACCTGAGGCTTAGCTTAATACTAGTGGCAGATGCAGGCAGAGGTAAGTTATCTACTCAGGATCACCATTTGTTGGTTTGGAACAGAGCAATCAAACTGTAATTGAGGGAAGAAGAATCCTCTGGAAATGACCAGAACGCATGCAATTCTATTTTCTCAGGTTTCTTCAAATCTTTTGAGGATGGACTCAGAGCTTCCCACTGAAGCAAGCTGCTGATTAAGTAAGCAGCAAGTCCTTGTAGAATAAGGAAGGCAAGCTCTTGCCAGAGTTTAAGAAGGGGGTTAAAATATTCTGCAGAAGGCTTGAAGACAAGCCTACATTTGAGAAAGATGATAGAAAAACAGATGGCAGGTGATGGATGGAAGAAGGGAATGGAAAGGACAGATTTGTAAGGTTTTGATAGTTACTGAAGCTCATTAAATCCATAGTATGCTGACTATAAATTTTTAGGGAAACCATTTGAAGAGTTGGATCTTGTGCCTTTACTGATATAGGAAAGGCATCGTGAAACTGAAAGACTATATCCTAAGACACTAACTTCAGACTGTGCAGCTCTCCTAAGGAGGAGAGCTGTCTGGTGTCCTCTATGGATCAACAGTATGGACTCAAATCACCAAGTTTTCTCTGTGACAGATAGCCTCTAAACTCACAGTTGGATTTGAGAAAAATAGAATTAAAATGTCAGATACAAGATCTTAGACTGGGGTACTAAATACCTGGTGAAGGACGTCAGTGAACATATTCCTCAGTTGTATGCAGGGAAAGGTGACTTAAAAACATAGAGCTAACTTATAAATGCAAGGTTTAAAGGTATTCATAATAAACACAGAAGATGACTCTTTTGCTCCCTTAGTTTCTAAGTAAAAAGCCCCAGGAAGGCACAGAAGGTGGAGCACAGGAGCCAACCCCACTGCCGCCATTCTGTAGCTCTAAGAATTTCCTTGGAGGTCACAGGCACCCTTAGCTTGCAGTGCCCAGGATTATTGATGGCAGCAGCCAGCAGAATAAAAATTCCATAGGTAGGCAGTAAATATTTGAAAAGACCTTTCAGTTTGGGGAATGGTTTATATTGTTGCTTAAAAATGTAGTTTGAGAGCTGTGGGAGCCTGTGATTGGGTGCAGCGTGTTTTACAAATAACACCCATTTGTCCTGGACGAGAAACATTCCACCCTGTAAATGTCAGGTTCACAGTGACCAGACATGATGAATGAATTCCCCTGCTCCCATTAATATGGAGGTCATACATTTCAAAAAAATTAGGGACCATTGCAAAACTAATCCCCACTCCCTGTGTGGCTAGAAGAATAGAAAAAGAAATGGGAGAACAGTCTGTGAACATAGGGAACATCCAGTTTCTTTCTGAATCTCTTTCAGCTTCCAACTGCATAAAGGAATTATCTTAATCATATTGAAAAAAAATGAGAGGACTTGAAATACGATCACAGATGGAAACTGGAACACAGGGAGGCATAGCATAAATTTCTAGGCACTCAAGCCTGGGACATTGCAAGCATGATTCCATAGCTCAGCCCCTGAAAGGAATAATAATTGCTATTTGGCTATTTGTCAAGGTGAGGGTTCCACTGGAGGGAACGTCTTATTCAATTTGGGAGCTGAAATTACACAACTGGTGTGATATTGAATAACAGCTCAAAACTCAAAAAGGAAAAAAAAAGGAAAGGAAGCCTGGACTTTAAGTGAAGAGAAAGCAGACACAAAGTATCTAGAGAGGCCTGGAGGGGAGGGCACTTGGCTTCCCTTGTGCTAAATTTAGGCATTATCTAATTATATGCAAATTTACATGAATTTTATGTGTCTGTTAATGACAGATGATGTCACTTTGCAATTAGCAGGTGTGCTAAATCAGTTAATCAACAAATATGTATTAAGAAACTAATGCATTCAAACCTAGTGCCAAGTGTTGTACAGAAACAAGTGCAAATTACAGTCTTTACTTTGCAATTTACTTGAAGAATAACAACATATACAGCATCTAGTTGATGCAATATGAAACAGGCTGCATTACGAATGAATGATCCCACAGAATTCAGAGGGAAAACAGGTTCAAAATGCAGCATTTTACAAAGGAATGATCCCTTAGACCGCTGAGGGAAAATAGCCTCCTTGTGAAAGAGTCTGTGGAAGTAAAATGATTAAGACAGAATTTGCTGCAGGATGAGAAATAACATTGTTGCATGTTTGAGTAATGAGGACAAATTTGTATTCATATTTGAATATGTATCTGACAAATATGTACAGTGTTTTTAAAGAATACTGTTTTGGTTGGCCAAAATAAAGCACTGATTCTAATATACTTTGCTAAATTTGCAGATGGGTTAAAGTGTTTTCTATTACGTTTTTCTAAATTGAGTAACACTACCAACTTCTGTTTTCTTCCCGAGAATCTGCATACAACCCTGGGGAAATGGCCCATAAGTGTTGTAGCATGTCCTTTGGTCTCCTGGCTTTAAGCATATCCCTTTATTAATCTAAGTAGCATATAAACCCAGGACGATATATATCAAAAATTTAGTTGTTTTGTTCAAAAGTTAGTTCATGGATATTGGAGGATAGTTTTAAGTCTCCAACGTACTTAATAAAAACGCAGGCTTATATATAAGCTACTAAAAAATATTTAGGCATCAATATGTTTTATGAAGGAGGCCTCTGCAGCCCCTGGTTAGGGGTTGGAGCAAGGGCAGGTACTTTTTCTTGGCAAAGGTGTTAAGGTACCCATTATAACCTCTGACCATCAAATTAATCTCTGTTTGTCATACCATTTTAAATTTACATGGTAGCAGAGCCTTAAATGTCAGGAATCCTGTAATAACTGAGAGTCGAGTGTCTTTAATTAATGCTTCATGTTCCTGTTATGGTTATTTAGAATTTGCTGAAATCCCTAGAGTCATAAATTTCTTTTACAGGTCTTTTCGGTGTGAACTTTAACAAAACAGCTATAAAGGGGTAATAGGCAAGGGTGACATATCACCACAAAGCAGCAGGGAGGTGGGTAGAAAGAGAGGATATTTTGCAAATAGATTAAGAAATTTTGTTTTTGTTGAGGGGTTTGAAACTGGAACAAATTGAACATAAAACTTACACAGGAGAGCATGATCTTAAAGTTTGGAAGAGGTTCAAGTTGACACTTTTCGCATCTTGGATAATTACGCTGACATATTTTTCAATTCAAATAAATTTCATTTAACTGAACCCATTTTAATTGAATACCTAATATGTGCCCAGTGTTTTCTTGTCACCGAGGAAGTGTGAAAGGCAAGGAAAAGCACACCCCTGTCCTATTAATCTTCATAACCCAGCTTTGATGGCAAGGTTAACAAGTAGGAAGCAAAGTGCACCATAGCCATTCAAGACATAAATCTGTCCAAGTGCTCAGAGCAGCCTTCAAATGTGGAGTCCTCGGGCTGGAGAGATGGCCTAGCGGTTAAGAGCGCCGACCGCTCTTGCAGAGGACCTGGGTTCGATCCCCAGTACCCACATGATGGCCAAGAACCGTCTGAAACTCCAATTCCAGGAGAACTCCAGTTCCAGGGGAGTCCGACACCCTCTTCTGACCTCCGCGGAATTGCACGACACGGGTGCACACACCTGCATGCAGACAGTACATTCATACACGTACAGAAATAAATAAAATTTAAAAATTAAAAAAAAAAGAAACAAATGTGGAGTCCTCCTGCTTCTTGCAGAAAAGATGGGGATGGGAGAAGAGAATTATCATGGGATCCACCCTAAAGCACAGGGCATGAAGTGTTTCGGAATGCAAAAACATGGGGGAAGCCACCCCAGAGGAGAAACAAGCAAAAGGGAAATCACAGAGGAAAAGCAAGAAGAACAAGGCTATCAATTCAGGGAGATGCAATTATGACGGACTTAGTGGACTGTGTGTTCTTTGTTTGGAGGAGGGGATTAGTTGGACTGTCATATTTCAATTGTAGATATTTCAAGGATAATATAAAATGGCTGAAATTGGAATTAAAGTATCTATTCAAGGATGTTTTAGATGTAAATTTCACTGGAAAATTTGGACCACAGATCAATATGGTGGGGGATTTAGGCCTTCCTTCCTTCCTTCCTTCCTTCCTTCCTTCCTTCCTTCCTTCCTTCCTTCCTTCCTTCCTTTCTTTCTTTCAACACATCTTCCAAGAATTTACATTTCTTTTATGTAATTTTTGCAAATTTATATAACATATTTTATCATATTTAGATGCCCTCCTGTAATTCTACCCCCTTACAACTCTGGGCCCAATTTCATGTACTCTAAGAAACATAAGAGAAAGAGGATAGGGTGAAGAAGAGCTACCTTTCCCTACATTTATACAGTAAGTTTACCAAGGAGTTTACCAGGAGTGGGGTATTGCTGTGAGAGACCTGACCTTGGTTTAAGGGAGAGGTTGTGGAAGTGCTTGGAAAATTTGTTCACGAAAAGTTATTGAGTGCTTAAAGTTTGTTCTGTGGAGATCGGGGCACTTATTTTAAAGGAGCTGATGGCCTGGCTTGTGACACTTCAAAGGGAACATGAGGCCATCAGGGCTGTTTGTGTGATATGCTGAATTGAGAACCTGTGAACTATGGTCAGCTGGGACTAAAGAATAAGCTGTGATTGAGAAGAAACCAGAACCTGAAGTGAAATCTTTGTTTTACTGGGGCAAGTGATGCTGGATAGTTGGTGCTGAAAAAAATTAGCTGTAATTTTCAAGAGAACAGCATCACTGTGGTGAAATTTTTGGGAAGAATTTATTCAGGGTCAACACACAAAATCTTTCGTCCAGATGCAGGCCCAAGCCTCCATCTCAAGCTGGAAATAGGACTTGGTAATGTGTAAGAGTCTCCTATATGGGCTGGCGTTGGAAGTGTGAAGGGGTCAAAGGGCTTGGCATTGTGAGAGGCCAGGAAGTGCAGCCTTGGTTGCAGTGAAGACCCCAGGATTGCAGGGGTCATGAAGATAAGTTGGAGAACCTGAGGCTTTGCATCTGGAGAGGTTAGAAGATCCCATTGGTGAAGGTGCAACCTCAGTTTAAGTGGATACCACATCTTTTTAGAGATGCCAGGACCATGGGATGACCACCAAGAGCAGCAGCAGGTGTGGAATGGAGCTGGCTTGGGCCTGTGAGATGAGCTGTGTGTGCTGTGGATGGCAGACTCAGAGAAGGGGAGCTGCCAAAAATGTTTGCAGCCCAGAAAGTTGTGGGCAAATCCCAGATGTTCAGCCTTGAGCTACTTTGCTGGACGTAGATTTTGCTTTAGTGTGCCTTATTCTTCCCTTTGAAATAAGACAGTATGTTTTAGAATTTACAGGAGCCCACAGTTAAGAGACTTTTAAAAGAGACTGCAAAATTTTAAGTGGTTTGGACTATGGGGCATTTAAGTTCATACTGTCTTCTGTTGTGATATTAAAGTTAACGTCATATCTATGATTTAATCATGATGTGTTTTGTGTGTCAAGTTGACAAGGGGTCAATTGTGTTAGAAAGCTTTATAGTCAACCTGACACACCTGGGTGGAGGGCACCTCAATTGGGGAATTTCCTTTATTGGCTTCACCTGTGGCCATGCCTGAGGGGATTTTTCTTGATTTGTTGAATGATTTGGGAGAACCCAGCCATCTGTGTGTGGTGCCACCCCTGGGCAGGTTGTTGTGTATTGTATAAGAAAACAGGCTAAGCATGGGCCAGGGGGGCAAGCCAGTAAGCAGCGTTCCTTCATGGTCTGTGCTTCAGCTCCTGCCTCCAGATAACTGCCCTGAGTTCCTACCTTGGGTTCCCTCAGTGCTGAATTGTGATCTGTGAGATGTTAAGACATATAAATAGTTTCCCTCCCACATAGGTATTGGTCATGATGTTTATCATAGCACCAGAAAGCAAACTAGAACACAGACATATAGTATTCTGCGTGTTGTTATGAATCTGTTTGAAATAACTTTCCATCATAAGTGTATAACTCAAACTTGGTATATACTTCCTTCATTTAAAATTTCAATTTATTTATTTATTTACTTATTTATTTATTTTATATGAATGACAGTTTTGCCTTCATGTATGTAAGTACACCTCCTGTATCGTATAGATGGCTGAGTGGGCCAGAAGAAGGCATTTGGATCCCCTGAAACTGGAGTTGCAGCTTGTTGTTAGCAGTCATGTGGTTACTGGGTACTGAATCCATGTGGTACAGGACCCCTGAAAGAGCAGCTTAACCAGTGCTCTTAACTGCTGAGCCATCCCTCCTACTACTGCACTGCGCTATATTTGAAATAAGTTCCTGTGGAAACCACTGAGTTGGATAATTTTTAAATAAACTCTGCTTATCCCTAATTTTTAGTTTAGCTCATTTAAATGGCACAGTGATTTGTCATTTGATGGTCTTTTGCTTTCCTGTCTCTGTTTACGTGCTGTGTATTACTTGGATGCATTTATGTACTGCCTTAATTTATTGATGAAGCTTTTGAACATGTCTCTCTAGGGTGTTACTTTTCTGCTTACTGAAAGCAGGCAATACACAAGTATGGTGCTATGAGCTCACTTATTGCACAAGGTCTTTTCAACCCATCTCTTTGTAATTTTATTGAATGAATCCTTTACATTCATTGAGAATAGAATCAGAAAATTTCATGTATTTTTTTCCTTTAGCTACAAAACACAACATTGAAACAAAAATAGGAAATACTTTTTTATTATTTTTCTCACATATGTGAAGTTTGATGCTCCTTCTATGTTCTGGATTTTCATCTGCTATCGTGAAATTTGTGTTTAGCTTATTTTTTCAGTTATTCAGTTTTTGTGTGGTTCTGTGCATGGAACAAAGGGTCTTTCTGCATTCTAGACGAGTGCTGTATCCCTGAGCAGTCGTCCCATCATTCTTTAATCCTCAGGAGCAAGCCAGTGGATGACAGATTGTACTTGCTTTTCTTCATCTGAGACTGTCTTTATTTGAGCTTCAATTTTCAAGATATTTCAGTTGAATATAGAGCTATTTTATCATAGTTTATGAGTGGGTACTTTGTTTTATAAGAGATTTGTTTTATTATTATTTATGTGTATGTATCTGAATGGGAATGTTCCTGCAGGGGCCAGGAGAGGGTGTGGGACCCTTGGAGCTGGAGGTACACGTTGTTGTGAATGCCTGCCTTGGGTGCTGTGGACTAACTCAGGTCTCTTGGGAGAAAAAGCAGTACATGCTCTTGATCATGAAGCCTTCTCTCCTGCACCCTGGGTTGATACTATATTCTCTTTGTCTTCTCAGAATTTAAAAAAACTTTTCTACAATATCCTTTGACTTTGATATTTTTCTGAGAGGCATGCTATTATTTAAATTATAGTTCTCTAAAATTGAGAAAATGTTTAGTATTATACACACACACATTATTCTTCATCACAGAAAGAACAGGCAACTGGCACATAATGACACAGCAAATCAAGTGTGTTAACATCCCATTGTGCCAGACCAGCCTGTGACAAAGTTTTGTGGCTTGGTCTGTCTTCACGACTATGTTTAAGAAACTTTTCTTGGAGGTAATGCCCTTTTTCTTTGGCAGATCTCAATACTCTATTATTTTTGTTATAGTTTATTTTTGTCTTTAGTTTTCAGAGATTTGCTTGAAGCATCCCAAATACACATGCTTAATAGACATAAAATTTAGAATCACAGTTGTCTCAGGGAAGAAAAAGCAGCAACTAGAAAATAATAGAGTTCTGCATCTTCGTCTCACCTGGCTAATAATAAATGATAAAAAATTTCAGTAGTCATTTCACAAATGAAATATCCAAGGGGCAATAAGCATGGGGAAAATCACTTAGCCTTGCTTGGGGCATGGAATCTGCAATGGAATACTGTTCCCTACACACCACAGAGTCTAGAATCAGTACCACTGTCACTGAGTAGATGTTAGGATGTGGAGCATAAGAACTCCTTTATAGTGCTTCAAAAGATAAAAACAAATAAATGCTCAATAGTTTGAGATGTGAATTTTATTTGGCATTATCTGATGGTTATTTTTTCCATGTACTTGTGTTAACAAGAGTAAGATTCCTTAAGCACATTCAGAATATCCTCAAGATCCACACTGTCAGAAAGTAGGATATGAGTGTCATAGTGATAATTAGTGTATAACAGAGAGAAAAATTCAACTTCCTCAAGATGTACACAGAGACAGCCACGTATCCAGGGAGCTCCCATGAACAAAACATTGAAAGCAGTCAGGTATGCAATAGTACACATGTTTTAGTTGTTATGCTTATATAAGTAAGTACATGCACATTTTTAAGCACTGAGGAGCAGTGTGGATTAATGCATCACAGCAGAGGGGCTGAAAATGTTGCTGGTTGCCTCTCCTGCCCCCATTTCGGGTCTGGGTACCAATGTCTTGGTATTTATGTCTTTCTGTATTTTTCCCAATTTTATTTTTATGCTTCACTATGAATTTTTGAAAGACATGGAAAGAGAAAAATAATAAAATGAGGGGCAACACAAAGCTTAGAGTGTATTTTATATTTAAACAATGAAGGAAATCAAAGAATGAGGTTGAGATGAAGAGACTGAAAATTATGTCATAAAACTCAGTGTGTGTTTCATAATAAAAGTGGACAGTGGCTGTGTCAAGTGATAACCTTACATGTTCTGTAAAATTATGATTGAAATCCACTTGTACGGGTTTGCATTGAGGCTCAACCAAATCTCAGGGTATGAAAGAGCCATGTAGAAAATTGCTACTTTATTAAGAAACTTAAAAATTGTCATTTAAGGTGCCGAGGTGCAGAGCAACAGTGGTAGGTGGCCAGGCCCCAACCTAGCAACCCAGTCAGCCTTCAACTCAACCAAGAAACATTCCAGTTTCATAACAGAATACAAACAACAAAACGAATCCACATGCCAAAAGCACAACAAAGAAACAATAACATGGGAAAACCAAATAATAATGCCCCCAAATACTACCAGTCCTATAGAGGACCCCTACAATGAGATCTCCCTGGAGGAAACACAGGACACAGATCTTAAAACAAACTATCATAGACATACTCAAAGAGCTCAAAGAAATTAAGGAATACAAAGAACACACAGAAAAATGACTAGAAGGAGAGAATGACAAGCTCTGAAAGGAAGTGGAAATATCAAGAAATCTCAGGCTGAAATGAAAAAGGAAACAGAACACACAGACAAATGAATCAAAGAGCTAGAAGGAGAGGATGACAAATTCAATACACCAAATGGAATTCACAGACATCTACAAAATATTCCACCTAAACACCAGAGAATATACTTTCTACTCAGCACCCCAAGGAACATTCTCCAAAATTGACCACATATTGGTACACAGAAAATACCTCAACAAATACAAAAGCATTGAAATAATCTCATGCATTCTATCAGACCATAGTGCAATAAAGCTCAATATCAACAGCAGAATAAGCCCTACTATCTACAGGAACATATGCAGACTAAACAACACACTCTTGAATAATGAATGGGTCAAGGAAGAAATAAAGAAATAAAAGTATTCCTGGAACTAAATGAAAAAAAAAATACAACACAACAAAACCTATGGGATATTTTAAAAGCAGCCCTAAGAGGGAAATTTATAGTCCTAAGTGCCTACATTAAAAAAACAAAAACAGAAAGGACACAAATTAACACTGAAGGTAAAAACATTTGAAAGACAACAAATGGATCCTAAATCCAAAAGACAAGATGAAATAACAAAAATTAGAGCATATATTAATGAAATTGAAACAGAACAATACAAAGAATCAATGAAAAGCTTGTTCTTTGAAAGGATAAACCTGTCCCAGAGAAACATGCAAAACCATGCTTATTGCAGTTCTCTTCACAATAACAAAGATCTGGAAGCAACCCAACTGTCCCTCAACCAGTGAGTGGATAAAGAAAATATGGTACATCTACACAATGGAGTTCTATGCAGTGGTAAAGAAAGATGACATCATGAATTTTGCAAGAAAATGGATGGAACTAGAAGCCATTATGCTAAGTGAAGTAATACAGTCGCAGAAAAACAAATGATGAATGGTGTTCTCCATCTGTGGATGCTAGCACCAAGTGTCTAGTTGGAGGGCAAACTGAGCAATGTTAATATTACATTTCTTTTTATCTGGAAGCAAATGTACAGTTAAAAGGTTAATCCCTTAACTGGCTCTAGAATTAACTTATTTTCAGACCTTCTAATTTTGGTATATAGGTGGATGTTATGTATGCATAATTTAGAGTAATATAAAATTAAAGTGACAAAAATGTGTATTCTTAAACACATTTTGGAATTAACTTAAAGATTATTTTCAGACATTATAGTTTTGGTATATGATATATACTATATATAATATATATATCCTATATCATATATTTATATCTATATTGAGCAACTACAAATGGGAGGGAAAAAACAACAACAAAAGGACTGGGTCAATGGACAGACTGAAAACATAAACTTCTGCACAAAACAGTAAACCTCTGCAAAGAAAAACTTTAAAAAGCCTGAGAAAGAGATGCAACACATGTATGGCAGAATGCATGAGCTCAGGTGGGGTGGGAGCATGGAAGGGGGAATGAGTTTAAATTGGACTAAGAAAATGTATGAAATGCACAAAATTTCAATAAAAATATTTTTTAAATTATAATTTAATAAAAGGAGTCAAAGTTGCTCTGCAGGGGTGGGCAGTGCTGATCCCCAAAGCAGCACTTTACTAATTCTAAACCCCAGTGCTTGGTGTGGTATGCCATCCTATGAGATGTTGGTCCAGTATCTCCCAGAGGTCACAGTTAACTTGCCGTTAGCACTGACCATGTTCACTGACAGAGCTAAATGGTATGAACCTACTGTTGAAGACAAAAGCTGGTTTGGTTACAGGATTTAGAGAAGTCAAGCTGGAGCATAGCTGGTAGCATTCTCCCTGAAGCCTAGCCTTCATTGTGCTTGAATATGCCACACAGGCTGATGAGTAGGGAAAACTCATTAGTCACAGCTGTGAAACCCACAGCTATACTGACAGGCTAGCCAAGATGTTCCCTCTAGTGCAAGAGAGATGGGACTGTTTGGGGTTGGGGGGAAGACCACACTCCACTGGAGAGAATGCAAGCCTGGTGCAGTAAAGATAGCCACAAGCCTGTAGGTGGGGAGATTACAACACCAAGGAGGAAATTGAATGGACGTGTAGTCAAACTACCGTGTAAGTATGTGTGCTTATAGATCACTGCTGCCCTCAGCCTGGGTTGGAGAACCTTCTTTCAAAAGGCAGTGGATAATGCAGAGATTCTTCACTGGACAAAGTGCTCAGATTAAGCACCTGCTGAGTGCCCAGGGCTAAATCTGTAGTCTGTGTCAGTCCTCTGGAGACCCAGAAAACAGTGCACAGAAGAGACAAAAGGAGCATCACAGCCAGAAGTTATGTAGGAATGCTGCATATGCCTTGGCTGTTGTCGAGAGAGAGAGAGAGAGAGAGAGAGAGAGAGAGAGAGAGAGAGATAATAGGATGGTGTATTAGTTTGTCTTCCATTGCTGTGACAAAACACTCTGACCAACACCAACTTGGGGAGGAAAGGGTTTATTCAGCTTACATCTCCCAGGTCACAGATCATCACTTAGGGAGCTCAAGGCAGGAACTCAGGGCATGAACCTGGAGGCAGGAGCTGAAGCACAGGCCATGGAGGAGTGATGTTCACTGGCTTGCTCTCTACTGGCTTGCTCTCTGGCTCATGCCCAGCCTGCCTTCTTATACTGTCACTGCTCAACAATCAAGACAATACACCACAGATGTGGCCACAGGCCAATCCAATGGAGCCAATTCCCCAACCGAGGCTCCCTCAACCCAGGTGTGTCAAGTTGACACCAAAGCTATCCAGCACAATTGACCCCTTGTCAACTTGACACACAAACACATCACTATTAAACCACCTTTCCAGTTCTTATCCCCAAAGTATGATGTTAACACTAATCACAACCTAAGACAGTACATCCTTAAAAGCCCCACAGTCCTTAAAATGTCCAAACACTTAAAAGTCCAGTCTATTAAAAGTCTCTTAACTGTGGGCTGCTGTAAAATCCAAAACAAGTACTGTCTTATTTCAAAGGGAAGAATCAGGCACTCTCAAACAAAACCTAAGTCCAGCAAGTAGCTCAAGGCTGGACACCTGGGATTCACTCACGATCTTCTGGGCTCCAAAGGGTCTCGGCAGCTCCCCCTCTCCGACTCTGCCGTCCGTGGCACACTCATCTCGCAGGCCCAGGCCGACTCCATTCTACACCTACCGCTGCTCTTGGTGGTCGTCCCAGGGTACCGGCATCTCCAAAAAGCTGGGGTCGCTACTGAAACTGAGGCAGCACCTTCACCAATGGTCTCTTCTGACCTCTCCTGGTGCAAAGCCTCAGCTTCTCTCCATGACCCCTGCAATCCTGGGGTCTTCACAGCAACCGAGGTGCACTTCCACCAATGGTCTTTCCTGACCTCTCACAGTGCCAAGCCTCGGCTGCTCTCTGTGACCCCCTCAAATTTCAACACCGGAACCATATAGGAGACTCTTACACGTTACCAAGTCCGGCTTCTGGCTCAAGATGGAGGCTCAGGCCCTTTCTGGGTCACAGCTTCTGTGTGCTGACCTTGAAGATATTCTCCCCAGAAGATTTCACCTCAGTGATGCTGGTCTCTTGTTACTTACAGCTGATTTTTCAGCCCCAGCTAACCAGCATCAATTGCCCCAGTACCACAAAAGTTTCACTTCAGGTTCTGGTCTCTTGTTACTTACAGCTGATTCTCCACAGCCCCAGCTGACCAGAACCCACAGATTACACAGTCCTGATGATCTCTGCTCTCCTTTGAAACTAGAAACTTCACAAGCCAGGCCTCCATCTTCTACAACTCCTTCAGCAAAACTGCTCCAAGCTCCACAGCAACAATCTTTAGGCATTCAATGATCTTCCCAGCCCAAAATTCCAAATGCCTCCACAATCCTTCCCCAAAACACCAAGGTCAGGTCTGTCACAGCAATACCCCACTTGTCTGGTACCAATTTCTGTATTAGTTTGTCTTCCATTGCTGTGACAAAACACTCTGACCGACACCAAGTTGGTGTCGGTCAGAGTGTTTTGTCACAGCAATGGAAGACAAACCAGAACAGATGGGAAGAAGTAGAAAGTAGACTTGGAGGGGAATGGCAATATAATTAAGGAAATATGATCATAATATGTTACATAAAAAATGAAAAACAGAAAAAAGAAAAGTTTACTTCTGGATACATCAAATTAGAATAGTTTCTTGGGGAGTAAGGAGGTGAGTCTATGGTTAGATAGGATTGAAGAACAGAGTAAAACGGGCTAGAACATAGAGTACACATACACACACATGAGGGTAAAGCATGCTTTGGGGGACTGGAGGTATGACTCGACAGTTAAAAACACTTGCTTCTTTCTCTTTCAGAGGACCAGAGTTTCATCCTAGAATTCACATCTTGTTTCTCACTTCCTCCAGCTACAGGGGATCCGATGCCCTCTTCTGGTCTCTACACATGCATGCACATACCCACACACAGACACACTCAGAGACACATAAATAAAATTGATATAAATTTTTAAAAGATGGAAGGATTTTTATATGTTGAAACTTATCTCACAGAACAAGTGAGATGCAAATTTCAGGGATGAGAGAATGGGATTAGAGTGTTTCTGTTCCAAGAACAATTTAGAACAGAGATAAATCTGAAAGCGTCTGTGAGATCTAGATGTGAATGATCTGCTGGTGAGCAATTCAATTACAGCTCAGTTAACTGCTTATGTCCTTGGAATGAAATGTGTGATAAGACCAGCCACTGGGGAGATGGAAAAGACAAAAGGATTGGGGAAAAGGTGCAAGGCATCACCTGGAATCCAGACAAGTGTGTGTTCCTGGGGAATTTATCAGCATCCTTCTGACAGTGTGAACATTCATTTGAGTTTTGTGACAATCCTGGAGACTATTTGATTAACACACCTAAGAAATTGTTCAAGCACTGCAAGCATAGCCATGGAGTGGTGAAGAGCTGAGACTGACTGTAGTTTAAATGCTTGAATGAAGTGAATTTGTGGACATTATTTAACTATTGTTTATTTTCTATTTTTCATAGTAACCCTTAAATTCTAAAGATGAGTTCCCAGTCTAAACTAAGTACTTTTAATCTCAGAGGAGACTGGGGTTGAGTCCTATTTCATACATCCATACTTTCATTCATTGATTTACCAAATTATGACACATGTGAATCATGCTTGTGCCACCAAAAAGAAAGTGGCAACACTTCCCTCCTGTCAGGAATCAGTTCTTGTGGAGGAAAACCCAGTGTTATATTACAGGCTCAACTTTCATTTGACAATTTGTAAAATTATTCACAGGTTTTCTTGAAAGATAAGATTTCATTTTTGAGTCAAGGCCTCCCTGTAGCCTCAGCTTGCATGAAACTAGCTGAATAAACCAGCCTTGACCTTACAGAGATCACCTACCTCTGCCTCCTGAGTGCTGAGATTAAGGGATGAACCACCACACCTGCTGTGATATAAGCTTATTTTTTTTTTGTCTTTTTTGAGACAGGGTCTCCCTGTATCCCCAGCTGGTCTTGAACTCACTCTGTAGACCAGGCTGGCCTTGAACTCACAAAGATCCGCCTGCCTCTGCCTCCAGAGTGCTAGGATTAAAGGCATGTGCCACCAGCCTGGCCTATATAAGCTTCTTAAAGGGAACAATGTGCCTAATTAGTTTGATTTTTCTAAATTTTTAAAAATTCATAAAGCATAAATAAATGAAAATAATTATTCGCATGAAAGAAAATAATGCAGTCATAAAAAGGAGTCATTTTGTGTAGCTCCAGCTCTCTATACATCACCTCATACATACAGCTTCACCTCATTAAGAATTTTAAATAAAGAATGTATTTACTGGATATTTTATGTAATGTTTAGCCTGCAAATGGACACAAGGTTTTATGTTATCTTTCCTAAATATGACATAAGTAGGAGACTTTGGCTCAGGTAGAATGGCTACCTTTGTGAATAGAAGACTCAGGTCATCTAGAATTAGACATTGTAAATGAAGGGGAGAAACCTGATCTATGTAAACTGGAAACATATTGCAACTTATTTATTTGAATAAATATACCACTATGATATTTTATAAGAATATGTGACAGCCTTGAAATTCATAATTAAAACCTTTCCATGTTTGTCTAAGAAAGGCAGGTTTAATAGTAACCAATCAGCATCTGTGCATTAAATTCAGTAGGATAATCAAAGACAAAAAGGAACTGTACTTACCTGTGAGCCTGTGGAACTGAATTGGATACTTAGTTTAATTAATCTAGTAAATTAATAAATTTTAACAAATTAGTTTTCTGTATCTTTTTCTTGTTACCAACATAAGGTAGCATAGTTGGTTGATAACAGAAGTCATCCCCTGAGACACAGTCATTCTGTGAAAAATTATTGCTCTAATCAGTTGGTGTGATGGTTTGAATGAGAATGGCCCCCATAGGATTTAAGTATTCAGACATTTGTCCCCAGTTGGTGGCGCTGTTTGGGGAGATCTTAAAAGGTTTGGCCATGCTGGAGGAAGCACATCACTGGGAGGCAGGTTTAGAGAGCTTAACAAGCCTTGCTAGTCTCCAGAGGCTCTCTCTTGACTTCCTGTGCTCACTGGAGATGTGAACCTCTGTTTTCTGCTCCAGCTTCTGCCACCATGCTTCCCACCACAATGGACTCTAATTCCCTGGAACTGTCAATCATAAACTCAAATAAACTCTTCCTTTTATAAGTTCCCTTGGTCATGGTGGTTTTATCACAGCAACAGAAAAGTGACTAATACAGTAGTTGGTACCAAGAGTGGGGTGTTGGCTGTGAAGAACCTGACCATGTGGGTGTTTGGAAAAATGTGGAAGACTTTGGAACTTTTGGCTAGAAAATTTGTTGACTATTGTAAGCAGAGCTTAATGGGCTATTCAAGTAGAGGCGTGGAAGAAAGCATTGCTACAAAAAATGTAGTTCCAGAGGAAAATAAAGACTTAGGCAGTAACTGGGATATTTTGGCAAAGAGTCTGGCCACAGTTTGCCCACCGCCCAAATGCTTGCCTGATGCTAAGTTGGAAAGCAATGGACTAATGTCTTTGGTGGAGGATATTTCAAGACAGCCTAATGTAGAAATGGTGGCATGGCTAAACTGGTGAATATTGTGCAGATCTACAATGAAAAAAGGCAAATGGGGCAGAAAAAAATGTGGAATGAAAGTTTGGATCAGAAAAGTGCACTAGGAAGATTAATGGTGGAGTCAAGGCATTTGAAGGAGAGGCTCCCTTTGATAAGGAGATTAAAGTGATTAAGGAAAGGCCTAGCTATTTACAAGTAAACAATGGAAAAAGTGAGATTAAAGTTATTAAGGAGAGGCCTTGAGATTTACAAGTAACCAACAGAAACAGTATCTTCAGGGCGAGACCACACCTAGCCAAGCCTCCAAATTTTGAAAGGAAAATACTGAAAGGGTTTTCTGCTCCAACAAGTCCAGGGCAGAGAAAAGTTGCAAATGTGGTTGAAGTAGGAGAGAGTCCATCCCAAACTTGCAGCCAAACTCAGCAGTTTCATTCACGTGGTGCTGGCTTTAGAGGCATGAAAGATGCAAGAGTGAAGGGGTCATCAGTTCTTCCTCCATGGTTTCAGAGAGCCACAGAGGCCAGGCCGAGTGCAGCAGAGGCTTCCCTGAATAAAGAAGCTCTTGATAGGCCATTGCATGAAGCTGTGAATGTGAAGCCTGGTTGGCAGCAGAGACCCCAAGAAGACATTCGAGATGCCAGAGCTGTGAAATATTTGCCAAGAAGAGCTGCATACAGGGAGTGGTACCAGCCTAAGGAAGAGATGTATGTTCCAAGCAAAGCTGGAAGAGTCAGGCTATCAAGATCCCTTCTAACTAAGCTTTGGCACAAGGCTGAAAAGTTAACATACCCTTGAGGTAGGACAGTAAAGGCATACTGTTGGCCTTGCCAGATCATCCTTGGTGAGTGGAAGTCTATGCTTTCAAGCCCATGCATAACCTCCATCTCTGCCACCATGACCACTTTGTTCATGGGCCCATTGAGCAAAAACAGGGACAGCTGGAGAAAGAGGCTGACTATCCACAGAACGAGTCATCAGATCTACTTGATTATTAAACTCATCCTCTGCTGAGATCACCTTTTGATGAGCATTTACATGAGACACAAGTATCTTCACATCCTTTGACCATTCAGAGAGCTCTATCCACATACTTCTTCCCCAAATGTCTTTCTCACCAATTTTCCAGTCATGCTCCTTCCAAGTCCCTGACCATCCAGCCAAACCATTGGCTACAGCCCATGAATCAGTATATAATCAAACCTCTGGACATTTCTCCTTCCAGGCAAAATGCACAACCATGTGCTCTGCCTGAAGTTCTGCCCACCATGAAGCCCTTTGGAAGTAAAGTCCCAGAAGTCACACATGTTGCTAACTGGACTTGGTGTTTGCCCTGCTGGTTTTCGATCTTCTTTTGGTCCAGCATTTCCTCACTATGCCTCTATTCCTGTCTTTTGGAATTGGAATGTGTATTCAGTTCCACTATATGTTGGCAGTATGCAATTTGTCTTTTGATTTTACAAGAGCTTACAGTTAAGAGATTGGCCTGGGTCTCACAAGAGACTTTGAACTGTAGACTTTTTAATAGAATTGAGACTGGTAAAGACTATGGGGACTTTTAAGGTTGTACTAAATGAATTTTGCATTTTATATGGTCATGAGCATATGGGGACCAGAGAGTGGAATGTGGTGGTTTGAATAAGAATGTCCCCCATATTCTTTAAGTGTGGCCATGCTGGAGGAAGTATGTCACTGGAGGCAGGCTTAGAGAGCTTAACAAGCCTTGCTAGTCTCCGGAGGCTCTCTCTTGACTTCCTGTGCTCATTGGAGATGTGAAACTCAGCTTTCTGCTCCAGCTTCTGCCACCATGCCTCCCACCACAATGGACTCTAATTCCCTGGAGCCATCAATCATAAGCTCAAATAAACTCTTCCTTTTATAAGTTCTCTTGGTCATAGTGCTTTTATCACAGCAACAGAAAAGTTACTAATACAGTTGGTGAATAATGGACTAATTGTTGAATGAAACAGAGATAAAGAATATAGACTCTGAAGTTTTCTAAGCTACTTTGAACAGATTAATATAAACTCACTTGAAGTGTAATAGATGGACTTCACCTTCATAACAGCCCATGGAGAGATTGTGCAGGATCAGAAGGGGAAAAATAAATAATATCTTGTTGGAGAAAGTGAGGACTGGGAAAGGAATAGATATTTTTGTATTTCATACCAGGATTAAGGGAATGGATTCTGTGTTCCAAGACACAGAACTGGGCTGTTTTGAATAGAGTTGTTTTAATTTAGAGATTTTACTTTTTTGTATTTTAATTTTATTTATTTTATTTTATTTCACTCATCTAAACACTGGTGGGCTTCATAATGATATTGTCTTTAATTCTGTCATGTAGTTCATCTATAATCAACTTCATTGCTCATCCCGCACTGCCTCTGTATGAAACAGATCTTAATATTTGAGAAAAAATTCAGATCTTTATCTCTAAGACTAGCTTGTTTCCATAAACATGACAGGCTCCATCCCCATGTATATTCTTTTCAAACTATTAGATTTATTTATGTGTGGCATAGGCATACCATGGCAGACAGGTGGAGGTCAGAGGTCCACTTACAGAATGCAGTTCTCTTTCCAGAAAGTGGGTCCCTAGGATTGGATTCAGGTCACCAGGTTTAGAAATGGCATCTTTGTCCATTCATCCTTTTCTCTGGTGTTAAGCTATAGACTTGCAATATAATCTCACTCTTTTTGAATGGCTGACTATACCTGACTTAACCAGGTATGGTGTTTTATACCTGTAATCTCCATGCTTGAGAGAATCATGAGTTCCTGGGATTGCCAAGGCTACATGGGGAACTTGGGCCAGATTAAGCTACATAGAAAGACCCTCCTGCTGGATGGTGGGACCCATGGGCTGTGTGGGTTTGGGCACAACTGCTTGCAAACTGGTTTTACATGAAGGATGCTTGTATTCATAAATTATCACTTATTGTTAAAAAATGAAAAAAAAACTGAGTGAAAGATGCAGGACAGCTATGGCAGAATGCATGATCTGGGATGGGGTGGGGTGGGGTGGGGGGAAGGGAAAGGGAAATATGCCTGAACTGAATTGGAAAATGATGTATGAAATACACAAAGCACCAATTAAAAAAAAAGAAAGACCCTATCTAAAATGATGAATAAATAATTCTCCATTGAAATATTATATATATATATTATATATATGATATATAATAAATTTGAAATATATATAATATATAAATATATATATTATATTATAGATAAATGCGATGTAATAAACAGTTTGTCCTTCACACATACCTAGGCTGGCTCCATAAGGTAGCCATTGTCAATACTGCTGCAATAAATGTAGATGTGCAGGTATCTCCGTGTTATGATAACTTCGAGTCTTCAGACATATTTCTCAAAGTGTTATAACTGGGTTATATGATAGTTCCATTTGTAGATTTTGAAGAACAGGCATGCTTACATCCAAGGCATCTTCCTTCTCTACCTTACATTTTCACCTAGAAAGCAAACAGGTACTTTGCGTCCACAACCTCACAGCATTTGTTGTTTGTTAACTACATTACTCATATTCTCCCCTCTTGGGGGGTATTTAATTTTTATAGGTCTTTATAGATTTTCAACTTTTACCCCATCAGGTATGCAGTTGCAAACACTTCTGGCCATTCTGCAGTTTGTCTCCTCAGTCTGTCAGTTGTTACTTTCTGTTAGTTTTCCCCAATCCCCTTTGTATGTTCTGGCTATAATTTCCATCTTCTTTGGCATCCTTTTTAGGTCGGCACTCCTGTGAGTGTCCTTAAATGTTATCTCTTGGTTTTCTCTAGCAGTTTCAACGTTTATCACTAACATTGAAATCTTGCATCTAGTTTGACTTGATTGTGGTACAGCGTGAGAAACAGGGCTTCTTTCATTTTGACTTCTATTTCATCTCCTCCCTCAACACTTTGGCGACTATTTCAAGTTCTGTAGCTCATAAGAGGGCAGAGTGGACTTTAGAGAAATGTGGTTTCTCTGCATGTTTAATATTGTCTATATGCTGGCTATGCATCACTTTCACTGTGCTGAACTGTGCTCCTCTGGCCCTGCTTTTCTCAGTCGTTTGACCATGATAGGCTGCTGAACTTTGTCACATACCCTTGCTACATCTGTTAAGGTAATGATCTGCTTTCTTGCTTTGAATATACCTGTGTGCTGTGCTGTATGTTTTTACTAATTTTCATATCTTGAAACATCCCTGCATCCAGGGCATGAAGCCAAGTTTTTCATGGTCTATGATCTTTATAAAGTTTTGTTGGAGTCCATTTGCAAGTATTTTATTGGAAAAATTTGCACTAAGTTTATGAGGGAAATTGGTTTTTAAGTTCCTTTTGTTTTTTAATTCTTATCTTTTTCTGACAGGCTAAACTGGCTTGTAAAATGAGTTTTGAATTATCCTTCCATTCACATTGAATGGAATACTTTGAGGAGTATTAGTGCATATTTAGAAGACTGGTAAACATCAGCAGTGACTCCATCTGATCCAGCAAGGTTTTAAGTTAGAAGATATTTTTCTTTTATTTTTGTCTTTTTTATTTAATTTATTTTGGCTGACATATACAAATATAAAGCTATACGTATTTATAGGGTCACATGATGTATCAGAGGATAGTTTTCATAGTGCTTCAATTTCACTGATTCTTACAGACCAGTTTAAGTTGCTTAAAAGCTTGTTGGTTTAATTTTTGTAGGTCATATGCATCTAGAAATTGATCATTTAAATATATTTCCAGTTTATTTGAATACAGAGTTTTAAAAACTATTCAATAGCAATCTTTTTATTTTGTTGAAATCTGTTGTAACTTCTCCATTTTCAACTCTGGTTGTATTAATCTGGTTCTTGGGTCACTTTTGGCTAGTTTGACTGAGACTTTATAATTTTGTTCACATTTTCAAAGAATGACTTCTTTGTTTCATTAGTTCTTTGCATTTTAAAATTTATTTCATTAATCCCTACCCAAAGGTCTATTATTATTTTCTGTCTGATTTAGGGTTTGACTTTTACTTGTCTTTATAGGACCCTGAGGTTTGGGGGAATTGTTCTGATTTAAGTTTTTAATGTAGGCATTCATAGCGAGGAAGTTCCCTTTTAGAAATGTCTTTACTGTACCCTAAAGTTTCTGGTAAGTTGTGTTTTTATTACTATTTGGTTGGAGCTGCTTATCAATTTCTCACTATTTTTCAGTATATCAATGATTATTCAAAAGTGTAGTGTTCTGTTTAGGAAGAGCCTGTCTCAAAAAACCAACAAAAATATAGCAAAGAATTGGATATGGTGGTACATGCCTTTAATCCCAGCACTTGGGAGGCAGAAGCAGATGGATCTTTATATAGGAATTCCAGGGCCATGGAGGCTACAGGGAGACCTTGTCTCAAGAAACACAAAACAGGAGCTGGAGAGATAGTTCAGTGGTTAACAGTACTGGCTGCTCTTCCACAAGGTTTTGGATCAGTTCCCAGCACCCCTCTGGCAGCTTATGTTCCCTAACTCCAGTTCCAGGGAACCCAACATTGTCTTCTGGCCCTTGTGGGTATTACATGAAACAGATGGACTTATATACATGCAGACATAATGCTCATACACATAAAAATATAAGTAAATTAATTAAAAAACAAACAAAATAAATTTAGAAAACAAGAAAAAAACAAAATTCCATTTATCGTTCAATCTGCATTTGCATAGCTTCTCTTGTTGCTGGCTTATTCCACTACGATCTGACAAGAAAATAGAAACAACTTTGCTGCTTTTGAACTTTAAAAAACATGATTTATGACTAAGAATATGTCTTACCTTGGAGAAAGTTTTGTGCACTGCTGAGTAGGGTGTTAATTCTGAACCCACTGAGTGGAGAATTCTCCAAAGATCTGTTGAGTCCTCCTGCTTTATGAAGGAGCTTAAGTCTGAAGTTTCTCAGGTTTTTGTTTTGTTTTGCTTTGTTACTTGTTTCTACATAAACTACTATCTCTTCATAATGCTGTTGGGTTGCTGAAGTTACCCACTATCATGCTATCTGAACCTATCTGTATCTTTATGTACAGTGGTATTTGTTCCATATTATTAATTACCCACTATCATGCTATCTGAACCTATCTGTATCTTTATGTACAGTGGTATTTGTTCCATATTATTTGCTCTAAGTGTATAAGTATAGTCATTATATCTTTCTTGATGGGTTATCCCTTTTATGGTCATTATCTCTTTGGATGAATTCTGGCTTGAGTCTCCTTTGTGTAATACAAGAATTGCTACACCAGATGGCTGGAGAGATGGCTCAGCCCTTAAGAGGACTGACTGCTCTTGCAGTGGACCTGGGCTTGATTTTTAGCATGTATTGGTAGCTAACAACCATCCCTAACTGCAGTTCCAGGAAACATGGCATCCTCTCTGACCTCCATAGTCATTGCATAACACAGGTACACTTAACACATGCAGGTTTTACCTCATAAAGATAAAATAAAAATAATAAAGGAAACATAAAAAATAATTGCTACACCAGCCTCTCCTTGGTACATATTGTTCTCCATGCTTTGCTTTTTGACTTGTCTTTAAGTTTGTGACTTTGACAGTGACCTTACATTCCTACAAACAGCATGGGCAGCTTCATGTCCATGACTCAATCAGTTAGTCTGCAACATTTAAAACTTTAATTTATTTCATTTTTATTTATTTATCTATTTTATTTCTAAGTGTACACATGCCATGCAGTGCCCAATGAGACCAGAATAGGGCATTAGATCCTCTGGAACTGGAGTTATCATTCCTCATGTGGGTACTGGGAAGGAACCCTAGTCTTTTGCAAGAGCAGCCAGTGCTCTTAACTACTGAGCCATCTCTTCAACCCCAACTCTTCAGAATTTAAATGGTAAGCTTATAGCATGAACATTCCATGTAATTGAGAATTAGTTGCTGATTCTTGTAATTTCATTGGTTGTTTCCTTATTGATTCTTTTCTTTCTCCCCATATATCTTAAGGAATTACATAATTACTGAATTGGATATATTTGTTCTCTCATAATTTTACTTATCTATTTTTGAATAAGATATTTTTTCTGAGTCATTGACAATGGCTGTCTTTCTCCTCTCTCTGTAGTATGTACTTATGTCCTTATGCACTCTCTATAATGCAGAGTGTTCACTTTTGCTTCACTTTAGCCTTATCTTGAAAGATCTTTATTTCTCAATTACTTTTTTAAAAAACATATATCTTCTGGCTAATCTTATTTATTTTTAGGGTTTGAAACATACCATTTCATGTTTTTTAGTTTTCAGTATTTTGGCCAAAAGGCCTAATAGTTTACATGGAAAGCAAGTTGTAGTGTTCTTTTGTATGTTTTAACATTGATATTTTTGTCTGCAGTTTTAGTCACTAATAACTGGTCCTGGAGAGGTTATTTTCTGGTCTGTTCAGTTGGGGTTCTAAATGCTTCTCGTAATTGTATTCCAAATATTTCCCTGGATTTGAGGGTTTTCTAATATAATTTCATAAGATGCAACATTGTTTTTTATTTGGCCTTCATTTGTTCCCTAGATTCCTAGATTTGTTTATTGATTATATAACAGAGTTTTTATTGTTGTGGCGATGCTATGTTTTTCTTTATTGTCTAAATACAATTTCCTTCTGCCCTCTTCTTCTGCCCCCAATGTTCTTTCTTTTCCTTTATGTGGGCCTCACGGCAGCATTATCCATTGTGCTTTTTGTTTGATTGACCAATTTTCAATTCTAATACTTTTGTTTACTTTAAGAATCTTCTTGATGTTTTTCTTTGATGTTGTTAACATTTTTATTTATGTTTGATCATGAAATAGCCAAGAGGGTCAGGTGTTTCGGCACTTGGTGTTCAGCTGTGGAAACTTTACGAGGTGAGGCCTAGCTGGTAGAGGTGGTAGGCTTCTGGCTGATTCCAACAACCCAGTTCCATCTCCAGTTGCTCTTTGTTCTTTGCTTGTCCACGAAACATGTCCCCCATCTTCTTTGTGTCCTCTACTTAAAATTGTGCCCTAAATTAAATCTGTCTTCCCCAAGTCATGTCTTCTGAGGTGTTTGCCTTCAGGGATGCAGAAGCGAACACATAACCAAGGCCTTCCCCCCTCTTAGATCCTGAGTTGCTTTCTTTACTCCATTTGTTGTCGGTTTGAATCTTCTTTGAAGTTGTTGAACATTTCTTAAAGAAGGATGTTGAATTATTTTCCAGAATTTCAACTATTTTTAGCACTGAATTCAGTTACTGATGAGTTTCTGATCTTTGTCCTGTCCTTCCAAATTCATTTTCTCTGTCAACGTGTGATTTGTACATCTTTGGGGATAGATGTATATACGAATATATTTGCTTGCTTTTTTCTACTATATTTGTTTATTTATTTCATTTTATGTGAGTCTATGTAGTGGGAAGTCCTTCTGAGCTTATGATGCCACTGTCATTCAGATGAGAAACAGACAGCAATAACAAAACAATGATTTGACAACAAGCCATGCACCAGAATGCAGTAAAAACCAATGAGGTATTTCTCGCTAACATCCCAAAGAGCTCAGAAAACAGAGGAGCCAGGGCAGTGATGTAATGAGCTAGGGCGCTAAACATTAATAAGAAATAAAAGCAAGAGTCTACAGGGTCCCCGGCCCAGAGGGACCGCGCTCGGGTGAGCAGGGTCGAGTTTCCCTCTGCTCTGGTCCCGGCTGGACTTGTGGGCGGGAACCGGGGTCGCAGGGGAGACGCCATAACGCGCCAGGCCAGGTACACAGCTCTTCAGCTCTAGGCGGGGTCTGGCGGGGGGCAGCTGGGAGAGGGTCTCGCTGTGAACCCGTCTACGGGGTCCCCGGCCCAGAGGGACCGGGGCGGGGGCTAGATCAGGCACACAATACCCCCCCCCCCCGCGCGCGCAGCGCGCCAAGTGAATTGCTAAGAATCCAAGTGGTCTTCCTTTGGAGAAAACCTTCAAAAAGAAGAAAAACTAACTTAGGCATTCAACATCCAATATATACACAAAACTGAAACCTGAAACCTAGCCAAATCAATACACATAAAAAAAAAAAAAAAAAAAGCATCGGAAGGAGGCAAGCAAAACCAGCCACTAATAAAGTGAAAAGTCGTTTGTGACTTGAACCACAAAAGGGAATCCATATGCCAGGGACACGACGAAGGGACAACATGGAAAAGAAAGGCACAGATAATCCGCACACAGGGCTCTACCAAACCTGGAGAGATAGCCACAATGGATCCCCCTTGGAGGTGACCCAAGAACAGAGCTTAGACGAATAATTGCAACATACCAGAGAAATTAAGAAAATAAAGAAAATTCAGGGAACAAGAGAAATGAGAATGACTCAAAGGATCCCTATATGGATACGACATGCACAACTTCGGTAAAGAACTACCGGAACAGAATGACAACCTCCAAAAGAACAATGTTAGAAAACCCCAACCACCTACTCCTTTCGAGGTACTCACACTGAAGAAAGTGAAGCCAACCAAAGAAGAAGGAGCACCAGAAGAGAGTTGAGAAGCACAAAGAAGAGATTTGAAAGCCAAAAAGAGAAATGGAGGTACTAAGAAAACAACAGGAGAAAACAAAAAAGGTGATTAGAATCACCTCAGTCAATCAAGAAGAAAATAAAAGGAAAAAGCCTCAGAAGTAGAATGGAGGAAGCAAACAAAGATATCAGAACCTGGAAGATAACACAGAGCAAGTAAAAGCTCAAATAAGATTAGTTAAAAATTTAAAAATACACAAAAGTGGAAACACCAGGAAATATGGTACACTATGAAAGACCAAACCTCCGCTCATAGGAATAAGCGAACGGAGAAAAGTCAAGAGATAGTATTGATCAGATCTAAATCAGATCTTCAACAGAATAATAGAAATGAAAATTTCCCCAAACAAAAATAGACACCCCTAAACAATACAGGAAGCACATAGGACCCCCAAATAGACAAGAATCAGAAAAGAAAAACCCACCGCCGCCATATCATAGTTTAAAATGCAGATGCCAAGACAAAGACAAAATGCTGGAGGGCCACAAAAGAAAAACAAGTCTCACATACAAGGGAAACCATGGCAGAATTACAAGACTGACTTCGTCGCCTCAAACCATAAAGCAAGAAGAACGTGGAGTCAAACATTCCCTGTGTTAAGGGACTATGGATGCCAACCAGAATACTTTACCCCAGCAAAAATGTCGACTATACTTGAAGGAGAGAGAAAAATCTTCCATGACATAACAAGTGAATGGAATAATTCTGGAAAACCAACTCTTTCATAAACTACTTTGAAGAATTCAAAGGGCAGAAGAGAGAGCAACAATCCTCAAAACACTTAGGAAAAGAAACTAACAAAAACATAACCAAGGAGGCAAAATCAAAGGCTAGAACCAAATGGGAAATAAAGTGGAAAGGAAGCAACTCCATTTTAATTGTAACCTTAATATTAATGGGGCAAACTCCCCAATCAAAAAGGCATAAACTGGGAGAATGGTTAGGAAACAAAACCCTCTATATGCTGTCTACAAGAAACCCATCTCATTTCAAGGAAGGCACCAACTTAAGGTGAAGGGTTGGAAGAAAGTTCCAAGCAAATGGTACAAAAAAAAGCGAGGTGTGTGCTATTCTAATTTCAAATAGACCAAACTTCAAAGATCAAAAGAAATCAAAAGAGAACAAAGAGGCCATTACATCCTTATTAAAGGAACAATTTAACCATGAAATTTCACAACATCATAAATAGATATGCACACATAACATCAGTGGCACCAAACTTTATAAACAATCTTCAGGATCCTCAAGGCACAATTAACCCCAGCACACTAATACTAGGAACTTCAATACCCATA
>VZQC01007402.1:6441248-6592420 GCA_009823505.1 Rhizomys pruinosus | reverse complement strand
TTAGGAAATAGACTTTCTAAATCAGACAGCGCTGCACAAGAAATAAATATCACAATTGACGAATGGGACCACATTAAACTCAGAAATGCTTCTGTCACATCAAGGGAAGCAATAAAGGAAGTGAGGGAAGACCACAGAGTGGGAGGGAGGAAGGGAACCTTGGACAGCAGATACATCTGACCAAAGCATTATTTCCAGAGTATACAAGCTACTCAAAAACAAAGAAGAAAGAAAACAAATGACTATTCAAACAGATGGAGCAAAGATCTGAATAGAGACTGTCCCAGAGGAGGAGTTAAGAGCATGGCCGAGAAACATCTTAAGATACTCTTAAGAATCTGTTGCAACTACATTAAGGAAATTGCAAATAAAACCACTCTAAAAAAAAGAAACATGATCAATAAGACTGGCTAGTATCAGGAACATGAATGATACCAAGTGCTGAGAGGTTGTGGGGAAGGGGAAACACTCATCCCATGACTGGTGGGAATGTAAACTTGTACAGCCACTATGGAAAGCATGGTGGAGAAACCCTAGAAAGGCTCAATAATGAGCCTGTCACATTTGACCCAGTCATACCATCCTGGGTATATACCCACAAGACACATACTTCAATACATGCACAAGTATTTCTTCACCCGTAAATAGCAACGTAAAGCCTATGTTCAACGTATAGAAATGTGTCATGTCATGATCTATCAGCAGTAAGGGGCAAATCATAAGCTGCAACCAGCCAGTGCGTCCTTGCCGGTAAATGACTGGGTGATAGGAATATTACTGACGGTATTACCATCGATACCTCAAGCAGAATAATTCTAAGGGCACCTCTATGAGGGACAACCATTATGTAGTCTCTTCCGCATTAATATGGCTGGAGCTCCTCGTTAAGCACTCCCACGAACTAAGCCACTGCATGGCCTCACTACTTGCTTGGACGGTGCTTACCACAACTCAGACTACTCACCATATCGCATGGAACGAGCTAGTTCAAACTCAAAGACTGCTCAGAATGGATCTTGAAGGTGAATGGAGACGGGGGGATGGGTGGAGAGGGACACGTGTTTCTTCTTTTCTTCCTCTTTCGTTCATCCTTCACTTTACTATCATTTCTCTGCTCACGCTGCTATCTCCTCTTCTCTCACACTTTTGTCTCACCCAGTAACATGGTGTTTTATGGACTTATAAAAGTTAAAGTAGGTGCTGGAGAGAGGCCTAAGCGGTTAAGGAGCGCCGAACCGCTCTACAGAGGACCGGGTTCGATCCCACACCACCCATAGGTCGGCCGAGAGCCGGTGAAACTTCAATTCCCAGGCGGAAACTCTGAGGTCCAGGCATCCGAGGCAGCCCTCTTGACGCTCCGCGGCATTGCACGACATGGGGGCACAAACCGCAGCGAAGCCAGTACATTCGATACAACATACGAAATAAATTAAAAAAAAAAAGTAAAAGTAAACATGTGTATATTAAACAAACATTGGTTTACAGAATCTGAAAAATGTAATGCATCTGAATTAAATGGAGATATAATTCGCTGTTGCCCACATTTGCTTTACATAAATCTGTAGAGCAAGAACTTTGGGATTGACACATACACAAGTTTCTATATATTCTCTGTTGTACAGTATCACCTTGTAGCATTCTCTTTAAGATGATTTAACGTAAAATTAAGGTTGCTTCCCAAGTTAATTCAATATAGTCACCCAAAACAACATGGGTGATTTGATGAAATCTGTGCCTTAACTCCACCCTATAGTCATGTATAATACAACTGTCTTACTGGAGACTCATACTAAAAAGGGGGGGGGATACAGAAAGACATGAAACCTTTTCATCAAACCCTTGCAATTCAAATCCTTAAAACTAACCTATGGGAAAAGATTTGTTTGTTCCAAAGGACAAAACGTCACCACTTAACGTGCTGAGAAGAAAAGAACAGGTTTGCATGAGTAGGATGTACCAAAAGTGACAACGGAAAAGCTGACCCGTCTGAACATTCAAAGAAAGAAAAGCCTCGATGCCATAAACATCGAACCCTCTGTGGATCCTACATGTAACAACTTTATAATGACTACTGAAACTTACCTTCTAGGTGCCACAAAGGTTCTAATATGAGAGACTTCCTTGCCTTCCCACCCATAAACAAGGAGAAATATGATGAAATGATGAGGTCGTCCCCAACTGTAAATTGGAGCCAACTATGTAGTAGAGGTAATCTCATAAAACCGTAAAACTGCTTTCTTTAATTGAACTACTAGACATGGGAACTGTGGAAGGGATATTCTCTGTTCAGAACCAAATATAATACTAAAGTCCTAGGGCTATGCACTCAGGCAAAATATTTAATACAGGAGCTCTGACATCAGCAATGATTGTTCTACCAGGTGGATGTTGGCCAGGGGATCCAAGCCCCACAAAAGGTAAGGGCTCCTTGCCTCTAAGTTGGGATACCTAAGGAGGAGAGGCAATAGGACCCTGCTGCCGAAGACCTGACGTTAACATGGGAGGGATGTATTGGCGACCACAACATGCAAGTGTACCGATGGCCTCTGGAATGCCAGGAGTGTTACCAAAGGCCACTAAACCAATAAAGCAAATATGGGTCTCCTGAGTCAAGCAAGACTCCACGGTCAGCACTCACCAGCTACACCTCACCTGCCTGGAAATACTGTGCAGCAGAGGCAGCCATGTGCCTGTATATCCCAAATCTAATTGGCTATTGGCTCTCCCCTTGGAGAAATAACCCATGGCTGATGCCACAAGCTTACATCCTCTACAGGTTAGGAGATGTTATAAGCCACAGTAAGACCCTGTCATATTTAACAGGGGGGAAAATTGTAATTCATGGATTAACATATCCAAACATGTGTCTATGCTAAAGTAACCTACCATAACTATTAGTGCTGCTTAAATACCTATATATCTAATTGCTTGTTCTTCATTAGTAGGATCGAAAGGTTATTCCTGGACAAACTGTCAGCCCATGAAAGGAAACAGCCAGAATTGACCAGAGTCCAAGTCAACAGCTCCAGAGAGAGTGGACTGTTTTACCTCTCATCCACCTGTGCCCCTTTTCTAAGCCTAGGGAACAACCTGCGGAAGAGGGGGCGTGGTAGAATGTAAGGGCTGCGATTGGGGTGAATGGTGAAACTACAGCAATGTAGTCTGGACACTCATTTGATCAACTTGATTGAACAAACAACCTGTCACCCCCCACTGGATGGTGGGGCTGTAGGTGTTTGGGCACAACAGCCTGCAGATAGGTTTTGCATGAAGGATGCTTGTACTCATGGATTATCACTTATAGCTAAAAATGAAAAAAAAAACTGAGAGAAAGATGCAGGACAGTTATGGCAGAATGCATGATCTGGGATGGGGTGCGGGTGGGGGGGGAGGGAAAGGGAAATAAGCCTGAACTGAATTGGAAAAATGTATGAAATGCACAAAGCATCAATAAAAACTAATTTAAAATAAATAAATAAATAAATAAATAAATAAATAAAAGAAATAAAAGCAAGAGAGTACAGGAAAAGGAAAAGGTGAGGACATACATTTAGGCATGAAAGCAAAATTATAGAGTTGAAGAGCTAAGATAGAACATGTAAGAAATAATGGTAGCACTGGTGTGAAAAGAAAAATAAAACACTAAACAACAGAGATAAAAGTTAAACCAAAACCAAAAATGAAAGCACAAAACAGAAAATAAAAAGTGAAAAACTAAAACAATAATAAAAACCCTTTCCTGGCTTTATGTTCTTTTTCTCCCCTTGCTAGTAGGACTGTATTAGTGCCCTGTGCTCTGTGCAATTCAGGCTACCTCAAAAGGAAAGTAATCTAAGAATTTTCCCTGTGTCCTACACAGACAATGGGCTCAGACTTCGGGTTCAAAATGAATGCACATATTATTAATGGTCCTCTTTTTCCACAGGTTTGGGAAAGCATCTAAAATTTCACTGTAGCCCTGCATGCATACACAACCCCTGACTTTGCAGCCCATTGGCTCAGTGCTCTGGAGGTCAAAGGTTAGAAAGGAACAGCCTGGACGGAGCCCACCCATTTGTCCTCCCTGCTGTGGAGTTTCTGGGAAGGAACATCCCACAAGCTGTCCCCTCCTTCTCAGGAGGGGTCTCTCAGCCCTGGGCAATGGTGTCCTCATGCTCCATGCCAGCTCCCCGCTGCTACTGCTCTTCTTGTGCCAGCTGGGTCCAGCTATTTACCCTGTGCCTGTCAGAGGCTCTGAAGGGTCTTCATAGTCCTCTGATAGTCCCAACTAGAAGTGTGTTCCTGCAGCATCGTAAGTTGCTCTAAGCATATTTTCATCTCTGATTTTGGGACTTGGTGACTTTTCCGGTGTTCCTATGGTTCTCATGGCTGTTGGTTGATCAGTGGAGAGGGAAACTGGAGTTGTGTGACAACAATGCTGTGTCCTCTACTTTCTCTGGTAGAGGGATTTGACTGTAAACTTCCTCTCACCACCTCAGCCACAGCCCCTAATAGCTAGGTGGGGTGGTGGTCCCCACTCCAGTGTCTGCCTGGAGACAGCTAAGCACACAGACCTCTGTCTTCAACTTTGCTTAGTGTGCTTGCTCTTGGGGATTTTCATTTTTCTCTTTGTTTTAAACATTTTATCCTTAGAGATAATTTACAGGAGATGTCAAACATACATGCTTAGCACAGTTCACAACTCACTGTTCACCCATTTATCTGTTAACTGACGTCAATGATAAAGAAACTGTAAAAGATTAATTTGATCACACTAATTCTAGAAACATTTTTGTTGATGGAGGAAGTAATATAGACAATATTAAATTTGTTTGTCACAAATATGCTTTACCATGATGTTATATTACTTTATATGCTATTATTTATAACAATCCAGAAAGAGACTCTGTGGGTATCCTCTGTCCTGATGTCCTGTGCAGACTGGTGACAAAGTCGGCACAGCTTTCCTAAGGAAGGGCAGGGAACAGAGAAGCCCCTCATTCTGCCCATGGTTCAGGCCTGTGCATTGGGTCTGCATCCTGCTGATGCTTTTTTGGGCTTCCACTCGACACTCCACGTTGGCAACTAGGAAAAGCAGTGAGTACCGTGGGCAAACGAAGACGAGAAGCAGACACTTTCCCTTCCTCTTCTCTCCTTTGATAAATAGTCTTGAAATACCATCGACCTTGCTCTAGGGGAGAAAATTCCATAAAACTGGGCACTGGTTTCACTTAGTGGCACCCACCTTAATGGCGTTTCTTCCTACAGGCGCTTTCTCTTCTCCTGTGTCACTGTCTTCATCCATCACTCGTGATATCTGGGAGAGCAATCCATTACAAAAAAAATAGACTAAAAGCCCTCTGCCTTAGGCTGTGTCCTCTGTGAAAGCCAGGCTACAGAAACAGCAAAGAAACTTAAGAATTTAGAGTCAATATACACAGTCATGTAGATCAGACTGAAGATTCAAAATAAAGGTGTCTTTTATCTAAATCAGACCTTGTACAAGATTTGGGAATGTGAGTGGCAGTCAGTTGTTGCTATGCATACAGTGAATTACCTTTCTGAGAACTTCATGGGATGCTAAATAAGTGTTTTTTATAAAGAAAGATGGCCACATGACTGGTCTTCTTGAAGTATCAACCATCCTTAAGTGTCCTCTCTGGATAAGAGGGTAAATACTTGATCAGAAGCTGTTTTTCATTCTCGGGTCTTGCTACGTGTTGGGTTTTACCATTAGTTGAACAGGAAGTGTCTCAGATATTAAGTGGGATTTCTATACAAATTACTAGCTGTGGGCTTTTGTCATATGAATATTATTTTTCTGAAGAAGAGGTCTTCAGCAGCCTGCCCGGAAGAGGAGACAGCAGAGGCCAAACAGGGACCGATGACTGAGAATCTGCTCGTTTCAAAGTGGTACACAGAAAATGTTTGCACATCCCTCTTAGTAAACCTCCTTTAAGAGATGAACCCAAGGAACTGAAGAAAATGTGTTCCATCTTTCCAGAAAACAGATCTATATATGCCACGAATATTTTGAAATGACAGCAGCTTCACTGCTTAGAATGACGGACATGACATATACAATATGTGGCCAAACAGATTTTAATTAATCTGCTGTTTTCAGTCTGAACCACCTTTGTCACCATGGAGATAAGTGTAGCTTCCCACTGCCTATTTATCTGTGTTTGCCAAACTTGGGAGATGCCTACTATCCATATGGAAAGACTTTAGCACTCACTTTACTCCTGAAAACCTATTACAAATGTCCTGTCCTGTCTCTTTTATCCACCACAAATTGATACTTACTCTTACTAACTTTGTACAGATTGTACAAAAAATTTTTTTGTACACAAATTGACATTCACTCTTACTAACTTTGTACCTGTGATGTGAATTCATTTACAGTTGCTGTCTTGGATGTTGGATTGTGTTGGAAACTAATGCATGTTGTGAACTGTTACAGATGACCAAAAGGCTGGACATTATTGTTCATATGGCACTAACATCATCATATCCTGCTTAGTGTTACTCTCAAGGTTCAGGGGGGAAATGGTATTTTGGAGGTTGATCCTATAGTTCTGAATTCTTTCCATAGGATAATTTTTCTCATAGACATGCTACAGATACTAGTATTTGATAGCAATTTTGAGGAAGAAAACATTCATTTATTAGTTAATATGCCTAGTAGGTGTCGAGCTTCTCCTATGCAGAAGAAAGAAATAAGGAGCTTGGTGTGGAACAACTCAAAGAGGAGTAACTAGTCGCACTCCTAAGCACATGTGAATCTTCACATCTGAGATGAATAGAATCTGAAGCCTTATCTGTGCAGTAAAAGCACAGAAGTACTTGGGGATTTAGTAGATTATCTGGAGTGCTCAGGGAACACTGTGCTCTAAGGAAAGAACAATGGTTGTCAAAGTTTCTGAGAAAAACACTAAGAGGGAGAATAAGAAAGCATAGCATGTTTTGAAAAATCAAAACAGTTGTGAACACTGTGGATGGTGCTGAACAGTTTAGAGCTCTGTCATGGTGAGAGCCTGCTGAGAGCTCGGCAGGAAGTGCTCCAAAGAAGCAGAGGGAGGCTGGGAAGTGCTGACATGGGAGGACAGGTCTGGAGCAAGTTCTGGAAGCCAGCGCTATTTAAAGAAATGAGGTCTGAGGGTTCATGGTTTGCCAGAGGGAGTTCGCGGCACGACCTGGAGACTACAGGGTAGAGGGAAGCACCAGTGTGCCCGTATGTGGAAGAAGCCAGCGCAGATGAGAACAAGATCACGTTGCTTGTCTTAATTGGAGGTGGAAGAAGACAGAAAGAGGATGTGGGGTTAGACACCAAGTTTCTCTACCATGGCTTCCGTTTTGTCATGGAAGCCCTTTATATAGGGTTCAACATCTTGGCTAAGTACAGTCATATATTCCCCGTAGGTTAATATAAACATTATGGAATTCTTTATCTAAATGAAAAATACTGAAGCACTTTAAGGTTGCAGTTAGAGGAGTGGGGGTCATGTGAGAGGCATTTCTTTCTAGTAATGAGAATAAACTTGGTGGTAGGATCTGAAGCTCGGTCCTAAAGCTTGTGCTGCTGCCAATTGACCAACTGAGCTATCTCCACACACCAAACACTCTGAGTTTAGAGGTTAGCCTCCCATGTTCACCCAGTCCAGCCTGTGAATCTGGCAGTAAATAAATCAAGTGGAGAGGCATTCCTGCTACAGCTGGCTGTGGACAGGGCCCTTGAATGACACAGATGTTTAGCACGTTAGAGTGCAGCTGCTTTTGAAGAGAGAGACAGTGCTGTGTACAGCTCGTACCATCACCCGAATTAGGAAAATGAATAATCTAAAGTTTTAATTTAATCTCATTATTTAAATATTTTATATTTGATTACATAATTTAAATACTTTATGAACTCAGATTTTTTTATATAATGAGAAACTTATGACAAAATAAAATATTTCACTAGGGAGACTTTGTTTTTGTTTTGTTTTGTTTTGTTTTAATTTTATTTATTTCTGTATGTGTATGAATGTACTGTCTGCATGCAAGTTTGTGCACCCCTGTCGTGCAATGCTGCAGAGGTCAGAAGAGGGTGTCGGATTCCCCTGGAACTCTCCAAACTCTAGATACAAATTTAATGTGGCAGGAACATATCTGAAATTATAAAATTGTATTTAGAAAAAATGCGAGCAGAAATCCTAATTATTAAATTTTCAGTATCATGAAAAATGTGTAAATTAGAAAGTTGATGTCACAAACTTATTTTTTCTATTGAAACTGAATAATTATGAGAATAAAACTTCAAATTGTGATCTATAAATCACACACCAAGAAGGGAAGGTGTATGCAGCTTTACTTCTGCATTTTCTCATATTACTGAATCCATAGAGTTCAAGTGTCAAGGAAAAGAATGGCTTGTTTCATACCCACAGCATTTGGGAGCAAATGAAACTGGCTCCTTCCTGCAGATTATACTGTATAATGCAATTTATGGATCCACCGGCTCAGATAAAATTTCTAACTGTGACCTCATTATTATTAAAAAAGATGCCTTTAAGTCTGTTAGCCTTTGTAGAGACCTGAATCTATAATGTTTTTCAGGAGACAATGAACAAAATGTTTATATAAATTACATTGTTGTATAATTTATATAAGAAAGTATATGATTAATAAAGGATAGGAAAATTTCTCCAAGTTTGAAAAGAACTTGGCAGAGTTGATCTTGCATTCACATTTTCAATCCAATTGTTCTGATACGAGTAGTTAAGATTTTATTTCAAGTTATTTTACTCAGTTGAAACAAGACTTTTCTTATTACTTTTTATCAGTCAGAAAAGTTCTCTACAAAAAATATGCATGTGAGCCGGGCATGGTGGCACATGCCTTTAATCCTAGCACCCTGGAGGCAGAGGCAGGTGGATCTTTGTGAGTTCAAGGCCAGCCTGGTCTACAGAGTGAGTTCCAGGACAGCTTGGGCAACAGGGAGACCCTGTCTCGAAAAGACAAAAAAAAATGTGTATGGAAATATGGATAAAACTGACAAAATATGTACTATGCTGTTTAGTTTCTAATTAACTGATTTATTCATTTCAACACCCATTGAGTCCATATGGTGCTTCCTGCCAAGAAGTTATTAGTGGAAATTGGTGGCAAAAGAGTGAGAGGAGGAACTAGACAGTGAGGGGAAGAACTAGACACTGAGGAGAGGAACCAGACGGTGAGGGGAGGAACTAGACAGTGAGGGGAGAAAATAGAGTGAGGGGAGGAACTAGACGGTGAAGGGAGGAGCTAGACGGTGAGGGGAGGAACTAGAGAGTGAGGGGAGAAAATAGAGAGTGAGGAGAGGAGCTAGACGGTGAGGGGAGGAGCTAGACAGTGAGGGGAGGAGCTAGACAGTGAGGGGAGGAGCTAGATGGTGAGGGGAGGAGCTAGACGGTGAGGGGAGGAAGTAGACGGTGAGGGGAGGAGCTAGATAGTGAGGGGAGGAACTAGTGGGAAGGAGATGTGCACTTGATCACAACATATATTCAGGTATGAAATTCTCAAATAAAGAAAATTAATAAATATACCAGCAAAACTATTTTAAAATTAAAAAATATATGATTACTTTTAAATTATCTAAAGTGTAAATTGGCTGGGGCTCATGACTACCTGGAGATGACTATGAGGTGTGGCAGCATCCCTGGGAGTGGAGCAAAGGGGAGACTCTCCAAGGACAGTTGATCACCACACACGGGCTTTGTGTGCTACGTATCCAGTAGGCTCACATATGCACCTACACTCCACAGCCCTGCTTGAGCAAGTTTGCTTTGGGACCTGGGAATCTTTTCTCTTGTTCCAGCACCATGGCTGCCCCACATGCAGCAGCCAGGATAGCGTGGCTCATGACATTCACCAACCTCAGTTTATCCTGCAGGTTCTGTACAAGAGCTACCGCGATATCCTAGGTAACACTGCATGACTTTGTTAGTAACAGAAGTAGGTAACAGTATGAAAGGGCAGGGTGCCGGATGCTCTAAGTAACAATACATGGGTCAGATGCTGCTGTCACACAGACTGATGGCCAGTTGGTTGCAGACATGACAATTGGAAGACACTCAGAAGACAGGTTCGCTTCGCCGTTGCAGAGCTCTGTGTACTTTCAGCTCCACTGCTGCTCTCTCCCTCATTGTCCCCTTCATCCTTCTGGGGCTGATCTTCTCACGGACCCCTCCGAGCTCCCAGGAGAGCCCCACATCCAATCGCTGACTTTTCTTCTTGCTGTTCCCATAGTATATGAGTCCTATGTTCCCAGGTGGCATCTCAGTGTCACTGTGGGGAGGCCTTGACATTAAGCGTGCGGGACCAGAGGAGCTTATGCCCTGAACATCCGGGACATCCCCTCTTCTGAATTTCAAGAGCATTTTAAATAGTTCTCTGTTTTATATGTAGGCAAGTAGATCCCCCACATCAACAACGAACATTAACCAGTGGCTGGTTACTCATGTTAGCATATGCCAGCATGTGTCATTGGAGAGCCTTCTCACCTCACAGCCTTCCATTCTTCTCTCAGCACTCCATTCTTCTTTCTTGATTATTCTTGGGTTGGTCTCGGAACTCTCTCAAAAAGTAAGTAGTGAACCATATGCCTGGATTACCTGTGTTGATCTGTGAACAGTTCTTCTGATAAATTCTACATAATTATCTTAAGCAAGTGCCCAGTCTCTTTCACTGGGGTCTATGCCCTGATCCAGTACAATGAAATGGGTGTCCTTCCTCTCTAGCTGAATGGTGACAATGGCTTTCCCTGTGAAACTGATTTCTATGGCAGCAAGGGGAGCACAGCAGATGCAGGCTGAGGAGGAGAATGCTGGCCAAGAGATGAAGGTTTTCCTGAAAGCTCATCAACTTCTCAAACTGCCTGCTCAGCCAGGCAAATTCACCCCGAGTTCTTTCTCAAAATCCTGGTGTGGGATGGCACTTGAGCCAGATTGGACATGTTGTAGATTCTAAATCTGCCATATTATCAAACTGATGCTTTTTCAGCTTCCATTCTCTAACTTTTCAGATGTTTTCTCTGTGAAACATCAACATTCCTGGATTGGGAGTGCGGCGGTGGTACTGTCTCATGGCACTGCTCTGTAGGTGACGGACACATAGTAGCCAATAAACATTTGCCAAGCCAAATTGGATTCATGTCTGTAGGTCTCTGCCTACCACAGCACACATATGGCCTTAATTTATGTTCGAGTCAGAATATTTAAGAACAGATTAAATTAAAGTGCCACCTGCCAAATTTCTGCAACCAAGGGAAAAACAGATTTTCAGAATAATTGGTTCAGGAGATGAGACAGTAAGCACTGAGGACAAAGACCAGATTTTATTCCATCCATTTTAATTTAACAGTTATTAATGAGTGTCTAGTCTGCAGAGATTCTGAATTTTGTGCTGATGTGGAGATGTTTAAGCACACTGTCTGCTTCAAACGTTAAGCATCTATTAATCCCATTCATAGTTCTCATGGGATGCCAGCCTCTATGGCTGTGCCTTTCATACGTTTAAGGTAAACACGGGGCAGCTGCCTCGAGAGATGTGCTATGCTGTTAATGCTTTTACCATCACAGCACAGCACTGGTTCAACACAGAACCCTTGGAGTTGGGACTATGGCCCAAAGAGAGTGCTCAATGGAGACAAACACACCAGAACACCCAGAGATTATGTCAGCAGCCCTATACTGAAGACTGTAAACTCAACCTGTACCCCATCAGAGCCAAGTGACATCACGCATCCTCTGTCATGTGTTGGGAGGGACTTCCAACAGAGTAATGTACTGCCATATACATGATTGTGTGTGTGTTGGGTGGGGACTGCCCTGTGTAGATAGGAATGGAACAGTCATTCTTAAAAGCCTTTGCTTTCAAATGGAAAAGTCTTCCTATAGCCAGAGCTCCAGTGGGTTCTGGAAGTCGAACTAGAGGGAAGGTCAGCTCCCGTTTAAGATTCCCTGGAATAGCAGAAGTTTTAATGCGATAGGAGGTTTGCTATGGACACTGACACATGAGACCAGGCACAGTGAAAGAAAATGGTAACAAGTGTTGATGTGGCCCAGAGAAAGGAACAGGACATTTGTGAACCACACTGCTTGGGGCTGTTTCCTGCCTCTCTTGCCTGTAGATTTTTTTTATTACTTCTTTATTTTTTTTCCTTTTTTAACAATAAGTAATAATTTATGAGCACAAGCATCCTTCATGTAAAATTTGCAGGCAGCTGGGCCCAAACCCACACAGCCCAAGGGTCCCACCATCCAGCTGGGAGGCTTGTATGTTCAATCGAGTTGATCAAATAAGTGTCCAGTCTATATTGCTGTAGTTTCACCATTCACCCCAATCACACCCCTTACATTATACCATGCCCCATCTTCCGCAGATTGTTCCCTAGGCTTAGAAAAGGGGCACAGGTGGATGAGGAGCAAAACAGTCTACTTTCTCTGGAGCAGTTGTCTTGGACTCTGGTCAATCCTGGCTCTTTCCTTTCATGGGCTGACAGTTTGTCCAGGAATAACCTTTCGATCCTACTAATGAAGTACAAGCAATTAGATATATAGGTATTTAAACAGTACTAATTGTTATGGTAGGTTACTTTGGTATAGACACAGATGTTTGGATGGTATGTTAATCCATGAACTATGTTTTTTCTGTAAAATATGCCAGGGTCTTATTTTGGCTTATAACATCTCCTAACCACTAGAGGACATAACCTTGTGGCATCAGCCGTGGGTTATTCCTCAAAGAAGAGAGCTAATAACCAATTAGATTTGGGGTATACAGGCATATGGCTGCCACTGCTGCACAGTATTTCCAGGCAGGTGAGGTGTAGCTGGTACTGACGGAGAGTCTTTCTTGACTCAAGGAGACCTATATTTGCTTTATTGGTTTAGTGGCCTTTGGTAACACTCTCTGGTATTCCAGAGACCAACTGTACACTTGCAAGTACGGTCTCAATACATCTTTCCCATGCTTACATCAGGTCTTCTACAGCAGGGCTTTATTGCCTCTCTTCTTGCAGGTATCCCAATTTAGAGGCAAGGAGCCTTTACCTTTTGGTTTTGTGGGGTCTTGGATCCCCTGACCAACATCTCCTTGGTAGAATAATCCATTGCTGATGTCAGAGCTCCTGTATTAATATATTTTGCTTAAGTGCATAGCTTAAGGGGACATTAGTATTATATTTGGTTCTGAATAGAGAATAATCCTTTTCACAGTTCCTATGTCTATTAGTCAATTAAAGAGGGCAGTTTTACTGGTTTTATAAGAGATTACCAAAATAACAGTTGGTTCCAATTTATAGTTAGAGAACAACCTCATCATCATCATAGTTCTCCTTGTTCTATGAAGGGGAGATAAGAAAGTCTCTTGTATTAAAACTTTGAGGCACCTAGAAGGTAAGCTTCATTAGGACTCATTATAAATAGTTGTTACAAGTAGGATCCACAGAGGGGTTTGATGTCTGTAGCAGTCTGAGGCTTTTCTTCCTTTCAATGTTCAGATGAGCCAACCTTTCTGCTGGCACTTCCTGGTACATCCTACACAATGCAAAGCTGTATATTTTCTTTCTCAGCTGTTAATTTGGTGACATTTTGACCTGTTGGAACATACAAATCTTTTCCCGTAGTTAGTTTTAAGATTTGAATTGCAAAGTTTTTGACAAAATGTTTTCATATATATCTGTATCACCCCTTTTTATTTTAGGTTTTTGTTTTTTGACCCATGAGTCTCAAAAAGGCAGTTGTATTACACATACCTATAGGCTGGAATCAAGGTGCAGATTTCATCAAATTCACCCAAGCTGTTTTCGGTGACTCTATGTGGTTAGTTGGGAAGCAAACTTAATTTTTTAAGTTAAATCATCCTACAGGTAAAAGAGAATGCTACAAGATAATATTGTACAGCAGAAAAATTATAGGGAACATTTGTATGTGTCAATCCCAAAGTTGTTGTTATACAGATTTTAAGTAAAACAAATGTGGACAACAGCAATTTATATTTCCAATTAACTTAAGTGCATTACTGTTTTTATCAGAACCTTTAAACCAATGTTGTTTAATATACACATATTTGCTTTTACTAAGTCCTAAAACACCATGTAACCTAGACAGAGTCTGGGCAAAATTGGATACTTGTTGAACTCAGGTCAATTAAATATGCATTAATCGAATATACACACGTGTCCCTCTCCCGCCCTTCCCACCCCTCCCGATTCACCATTTCAGTCCGTTTTCTGATGCAGTCTTTTTGTTGTTGTTCTTTTCATATGCATCCGTCTCCACAAAAATATTTATAACTGGGTTATTGGTGCTAGCATCTATATATGAGGGATACCATTCATCGTTTGTTTTTCTGGGACTGTGTTACTTCACTTAATATAATATCCTCCAGCTCCATCCATTTACCTGCAAAGTTCATGATGTTGTCTTTCTTTACCGCTGCATAGAACTCCATTGTGTACATGTACCACATTTTCTCTATCCATTCATCAGTTGAGGGGCATTTGGGTTGGCTCCAGCTTTTTGCTATTGTGAACAGAGCTGCAATAAATATAGCTGTGCATGTATTTCTGCAGTAAGCTGAGTCTTGTGGGTATACCCAGGAGTGGTATGACTGGGTCAAATGGCAAGCTCATTTTGAGTCTTCCAAGGGTTCTCCACACTGCTTTCCATAGTGGCTGTACAAGTTTACATTCCCACCAGCAATGGATGAGTGTTCCCCTTTCCCCACAACCTCTCCAGCACTTGATATCTTTTGTTTTCTTGATCCTGGCCAGTCTGATCAGAGTGAGATGATATCTTAGAGTGGTCTTGATTTGCATTTCCTTAATTATCAGTGATGTTGAACAGTTTTTAAGATGTTTCTCAGCCATCTCTAATTCCTCCTCTGTGAAGTCTCTATTCAGTTCTTTGCTCCATCTTTTGAGTGATTCATTTGATTTCTTTCTTGTTTTTTGAGTAGCTTGTATACTCTGGAAATTAAGGTTTGTCAGATGTATCTGCAGTGAAGTTTTCCTTCCACTCTGTGGCTTTTCTCTTCAATTCCTTTATTGTTTCTTTTGATGTACAGAAGCTTTTGAGTTTAATGAGGTCCCATTTGTCAATTGTGGATCTTATTTCTTGTGCAGCTGCTGTCTGATTTAGGAAGTCTTATCATCAAACATACAAATGGACTGAAAGACAAAAACCACCCCATCATCTCAATTGACGTGGAAAATGCCTTTGACAAAATCCAGCATCCTTTCATGTTTAACGTCCTAGAGGGACCTGGACTGGAAGGATCATACCTCAATATAATCAAAGCCATATACAGGAAACCCACAGCCAATATCATCCTAAATGGGGAAATGACAGAAGCATTCCCCTTGAAGGTAGGAATCTGCAAGGCTGCCCCCTGTCACCACTCCTTTTCAATATAGTGCTGGAAACCCTTGCTAGGGCAATAAGGCAAGAAAAGGAAATTAAAGGAGTTCTAATTGGAAAAGAGGAAGTCAAGCTATCCCTTTTTGCTGATGAAACTATTGTCTACCTAAGGGATGCTAAGAACTCCACCAGAAAACTCCTAGAAACGATTAAGAGCTTCAGTAAAGTGCCAGGGTACAAAATAAATCTAGAAAAATCAGTAGCCTTTCTTTACACCAACAACAAGCAACTGAAGAAGGAATACAAGGAGAACTTCCCACTCACAATAGCCTCAAAAGCAATATAATACCTAGGAACAAACCTAACCAAAGACACCAAGTATCTCTACAACAAAAGTTTTAAATCCCTGAAGAAGGAAATTGAGGAAGATATCAGAAGATGGACAAACCTCCTATGCTCATGGACTGGGAAAATAAATATAGTAAAAATGTCCATTCTACCCAAACTCGTGTACAGATTTAATGCAATCCCAATCAAAATCCCCAAGAGCTTCTTCACAGGCTTGGAAACAGAATCCTCAATTTCATTTGGAAAAACAAAAGACCCCAAATAACCAAAGCAACCCTGAGCAAAAAGAACAATACAGGGGGGATTGCTCTACCAGACATTAAACTATACTACAGGGCTATAGTCATAAAAACAGCTTGGTACTGGCACAAAAACAAACCAGTTGACAAATGGAATAAAACCGAAGATCCAAACCTGAGCACATACAATTTCAGCCACCTCATATTTGACAAGGGGGCCAAGAAGACACAATAGAGGAAAGACAGCATCTTCAGTAAGTGGTGTAGGCAAAACTGGATCACCACCCCTACCTCTCGCCCTGTACAAAAGTCAATTCCAGGTGGATCAAAGACCTCATTATGAAATCCAAAATTCTGGAGGTGATAGAAGAGAAACTTGGCAGCAGACTACAAGACATAGGCATAGGAAAAGACGCCCTGTAGATTTTTAAACTACACTTTCTTCCCATGTTTACTTTCCTGCACTGTATCTCCCCTTTTATCATCTTTTTCCTGTTTTGATGCTGACTTTAATTTTGAATAGACTCGATTCTATAAGGCCCAACTATGAAACATAGTACCAGTATCAACAGAATCAATGTTTTTTGTGCTATGTGATATTAAAAAGTGTTAGTTATGGACAGTGCACATCAAAATCTTTTTAGCAGAGGCTCCTGAAAGACTCACTGTCAGAGTCACACAAGTTCACAAATATTGAGGGTAATTTATCTAGAAAACCTAGTGACATCTCTTATCTACAACACAGATATAAATATGAATATAGATGTATGCATAACTAAGGAAGTGTATGTCATATAATGCAGAGGCAAATTTTACCAGGTATGTGTACAAAGACTGGGCAGGAGTACTACTAACCCTCAGTGACCATTTATAACCTATGAAGTGAAACATCAGTTTGAGAAATATGAGTTTAAGTTGAAGCATGTTTTTCAGTATCTAGCCATACCTGTCTCTTTATCATGTGTTACCCTTGCTATCTGTTACAGGCTATAATTCTCTTTTTAACAAGTCACTTAATTTCCTCTTTGTGTCACTTTCATTTTAGGCTCCATAGGTCACATTCAAACAGATGATTAAATATTAAATTCACCCATGACTTGCTCTGTTTCAGATCTTTGTTTCAGATCTTTGTTTCCTTAATTTTATAAGGTGATTGAATTATATTTTGTAACTTTTCATTTTTTACACTTCATAAATTTTAGTTTTGAAAAATTGAAATTGGGTTTTGACATCAGCACCTGTTATAAATTTTGGAGACATGATTTATTTTTGTATTTTTACCTAATATTATATCCAAATTTTCAAATGTCATCTTGCATCCTTATAGATAGAGTTGGTGGTCTTCCTGGGAATGGTAAGACACTGCCAAGTGTTGACTTCACATTGGGTGGAATTTGGATCCTGGGATGAGCCAACACTCTGTAGCTTTAGGGGATTTTCAAACATGGTCTGACATGACTAAGGGACAGGCTACATCATGAATTCTCACAGCCTGAATTCTGGGCTTGCTAGCCAGGCTGCTGTGGTCTAAAATAAAGCACAATCCCTGACTCCCCTGGCATGAGCCTCTCTCTCCAGTTTACCCCATCCTCTGAGGATGGAAATGACTCCAAGCAGGAGAATGCAACACCAGGGACGCCTCTTTTAGGAGCATGGCTGAATCTCCAGGTGTGGACATGATGGCTTGATTTAGGACAGCAGTTGTTAAGAGCAGAGGAACTCTGGCAGGCACGGCAGCAGTAACAAACACACTCTTCCAACTGTCCTACATTTGAAGCAAAGAAAAAAGAACCACTAGAGGGGAAGATGGAGGGAGAGAGCACAGGAGCAGACCTATTGAGGAGTCAGGCTGTGGCTCACTCAGAGGAATTCCATTAAATGAACTCATCTGTCATTTTGCCGTTTATTGATGAGTGGCACTGCTTGGTGGCAAGTGACATAGCAGAACAAACAGCCTCGGAGTCCTGGCTCCTATTCAACGCACACACAGACGTGCAGCCCCCAAACAACGAGTCATTACTTATTACGTCCATTATTAACTCAGCTCAGCCTCATTAAGCTTAGAAATTGAGGAAGGAAAAAAAACCTAGGAGCTAAGTAAAACCAAATACCCAGGCATTTAGGAAGGAGGGGTGATGTTGGACAGACAGACAAAGGGAAGGGTGGTTAAAACCAGCCACTCAGCAACTGTGACATTTTCAAATCCAGTGGATTACAGATAGTTGATTGTGTGTTTTCCCTCTTCTGTTAAGATTGCACTGAAGACTGCTTTTTAAACCAGTAGAGCTGAAGTTGGAGAAAACAGAAAGTACATCATTAGCTAACTTAAACCCTTCATGAGGAAGTTTGTTAAGAGTGCTGCTGGAGAGATGGCCTAGCGGTTAAGAGTGCTGACTGTTCTTATAGAGGAAACGGGTTCGATCCCCAGCACCCACATGGCGGCCGAGAGCCGTCTGAAACTCCAATTCCGGGAGAATTCCAGCTCCAGGGGAATCCGGGACCCTCTTCTGACCTCCGCGGCGTTGCACGACACGAGTGCACAAACTTGCATGCAGGCAGTACATTCATACACATACAGAAATAAGTAAAATTAATAAAAAAATTTAAAAAAAAAGAGTGCTGCAGCACCTCTATTGACACTCGAGAAAGCTGTATGGTTGTTAGCACAGTTCTGAACAGCCCTTAGAAGTAACAGGGACAAAGCAAAGTAGAGACTCTGGATCCATCTGTTGATCTTCCTCATTCACCAATTCATTCAAAGATGCATGTTCTGCTATTGCATATGTGATACTACCTGGAGACACCCAGGGGCCAGCTGTGAGCAGACATGAATGACGTCATCTGATAGACACAGCATGCAGACAGAGATGTGGTTCCTAAATATAAAGCTCTTGTTGATCTGTGGCATCTGCCTTGTGTTGGTTGTTGTTGCTCCTGCTTAAAGACTTCTGGATTCTGGAACGTCGAAGGCCAGCTTCCTTCCCACAAGGATCAGGTCTTCGGCTTCAGACTGAAAAATCCCTCCCTTGGCTCAGTTTCTCCTTAGGACTGTCTCCTCCTGCATCCTGTGGTCAGCACTGTTCAGCAGCTTGAAAACGCTGTGGGTATCCTGGGGACTTCTTATAATCGCAGAAGCCAATTTACATCACTTCAATCCTAGCACTTGGGAGGCAGAGGCAGGAGGATTTCTGTGAGTTCAAGGCCAGCTTGGTCTACATAGTGAGTTCCAGGATAGCCAGAGTTACAGGGGACCCTGTCTCAAAAAGACCAAAAAACTCATATATAGTTTATTTAGTATTTTAATATTACCACTTAGAAGGTAGTATCTTATTACTGAAGACATTGCAGGGTATCTAATCTTAGGCGAAAATCACCTTCAGCAACAGACTTTTAGCATAACTTAGACTATGTATTTTATGCTTTTATGGATTTTATACTTAATTTTCTAATTATAGGGAGAAAAAAGTGATAAATGGAGGAAGAAAGAGTGTTATATGGCCCTGAAGTGGTATTTATTGAATAAAAATACTATTAATTTACTGTGGCATTAACTACATGAAGGCAATGAGAAAATTTTCAGCAATCATCAGCAAATTAGGTATATAAACATACTAGACCTAAACTCAACAAGACCACAAGCCCCTGGAGCCAGCCATAATTCATAATTATGATAGTAATTATTCATAATTATGAATAAGCTGGAAAACTTCACTGCGATCAGGGACAAGATCAGAGATTCTCACCTTTAACATGATACTAAACATACTAGTCAAAGAAACTAAAGAGGAAGAAAAGAATCTGCTGCTGAAATTGGACATGTGAAAGGAAAACTGTCCCTGTTTTATTGTATGATCATATATAAAATTCAAAGCGCCTCACCACAAAATATGTTTCAATCATTTCAGTAAAGTTGTGGGGACCAAAAAGAAATAACAGGGACATAAGGCTTCAGTGCTGCAGGACCCTCTCTATTACTTACTGTGAGAATCTAGGGGAGCTTCCTGCTCTTATTTCATTAGTATCTAGGGGAGCTTCCTATTATTATTTTATTAGTACTTCAACCAGGCTTTTTCAAACAAGGCTGCTACACTCCAAGTTAGAACTGTTTTCCGAAGTTTAAGAGTGCTGGCAGAATCTAGGTACTTACATGGAATGCTTTCATCCATATCTTAGAGACGCCTCCCAGTGAGGGAGTATTAGAGGAGTAATTAGAATTTCCTTCTCTGGAAACAATTGACCTCTAGAATGAGGCAGACCCTCATAGAATGGTGGATAGGAATTTCTCCTTTTGTTTTTTGTTTGTTTTTACATTAACCATGAGGAGAAGTGATGCTTCCTATTTCTCTGCATGAAACTAACTGATGGGGACTGTCAGTGGAAACTCACAGCTAGTGATTTCAAACTATTAGGTCTACTTTTTCCTCCCTGAATATTAATAAAATAAATGATTTTTGCCTATGTGGCCATTGACATCTTGTGAATATAAAACCATAGGTTTCTCTGGCTGGTAAATATTTTCTCTTGAATTCAGTTCCTTAAAGTTTTCAGCATTTGGGCTGGAAAGATGGCTCATCAGTTAGGAGCACTGGATGCTCTTGCATAGGACTTGTTTTCAATTCCCAACACCTACATGGTGTCTAACAACCAGCCATAACCAGTTACAGGAGATCCAGTGCCCTCTTCTGACCTCCATGGACATGGCACAGCAGGGGTACACTTACATACATGCAGGCAATACACACATACACACACAAAGTAAAAGTAATAAATAAAATGTTTAAGATATTTCAGCATTTGGGTGATAAAGGGATAGTTCAGTATAATGCTTGGTGCGCAATCATGGCAATGTGAGTTCCAGCCCCAGAACCAAGATAAAACAAAACCAAGCATGACGGCAGGTGGCAGGTGCTCATGATATCAGAGCTGGTGTGGCAGAGACAGCCAGTTGAAGCTTGCTGGTGAGCAGCAGGGTTGGGGAGATAAGGATAATTTGAAGGGAGAGAGTGAGGATTGTTTTGGTCAAACAGATTATATACATATATGAAATTCTCAAACATGAATAAAAGATAAATATCTGAGAATATACATCTACCACAGGCTAATCTTTGCAATGAACATGCACATACATGCATATACATGTGTGAACTCACATGTCAGTGTTTAAGACACTGTAAGAATATAATCTGTAGGTATGGTGCTTTATTTGAGATACTAATGTATTTGTCTATAAGGCTGAAAAATTTATTGTTTATTACATGTCACACATACAGTAGGTTGTTCAACCAAAATTTGTGTATATAGACTAAAAGTTGAAGAGCTTCAGAAACAGGAAGAAAGGCATACTGCCAAATTGAAGAGAAGGCTGAAACTTGTCCTTTCACAGAGTTGTTGTTTTACCATTGTAATAATTTGGACAGGAAATAAAGGGAATATGGTCATCCAAACTGGCCAAGTATATAGGTAAGGTGATATGTATAGATGATAATTTTCTGTGTGACATTCTAGGTTTCTCTCATATACATACATATATATATATATATATATGCATGTATATGGGACATTATATATACATTACACACACACACACACACACACACACACACGCACACACACACAAGTCTCACTATGTAAAGCTGCTAGATCTGAAAGTCACTATACAGACCAGACTATCTTAAAGTTCACCAAGTACTGGGATTACAAAATCAACAACCCCAAGTGCTGGCATTACAGGTTGCACTCTCACATCCAGCCTCAATGCCTATATTTAATTCCACGTTAAGAAAAGTACTCAAATTCCTCTACATGTGTTAAACACTGATGGATTGCAGGACACTGGTTCACTCCATTGAGGTGTATTTGTGGTATATCTTCTATCAGGAAAACTCATTTATTCAATTATGCATTTATCAAACTAACAAATCTGGATCTCACCCTATTAATAAATGAATGTCATTTCTCTCTTAACAGTAGGAAGGAAGAAGGAAAAGTAGCAAAGATAAAGAGAGAAATATTCATGTATGTAGTGTGTCATTTTGGAAGGAAAGTTCCTGGTCATTAATTTCCTAAAAGTTGACCAGGAAATTCATTTTGTTCCCTTTTAGATTGAATTACACATTTATTGAATGATTGTTGTTTAGATGAAATTTTGAAGGCAAAATGAGACTGGATTAGATATAAATGGTATTGTTTACGTTTGTTCTTTTTCTTGAGCAAATTCAATTTTAAAATATGCTCATAGCTATACATAAATTTGGCCTTAACAAAGGGTCTGTCTTCCAGTTCCATGCGTTCATAGGCCCGCATTGGAATAATGCGACTATCTGACAAAGAAGATGAACCCAGCTTTTCTATTATATGTTCCTAAAACTATAAAGTTATTGTTAATATATAAATAGAGCACCTATAACTATCTCTGTGATACCTTATGGAGTACTTTGGGCATCTGCTCAGTGGTGGAATAATTGAGCTATATGATAGTTCCATTTTTCATTTGGGGGAAACATTCACATTGGTTTTCACAATGGCTGAATTAATTTTAACCCCCACCAACAGTGAATAACTTCTTCTTTTCCTACATCCTCTCCAACACTTTTTGCTAGATGTCTTGATGGCAGTCATCCTGACTAGGGTGAGGTAGTATCTTAAAACCCAGTGAGTCTCCTCTTAGAGACCTTAAACTCATTAGTGAAATAACTAAAAAGTGGACACAAATGGAAGCTTAAGGACAATCTGATTAGAGTTGGAGCAGAACCTGCCAGGCAGACAAATGCTAAGTGTCTGCACCTACCCAGAGGAGAATGGACAGAAACGGAAAGCCATGCCATTTTGAACTTGGTGGACACGTGGGGTCAGGGCTCATGGAAAGATTAAGCAAGTGCAGATTTAGAGAAAGCAAGAGTTTGGGAAGGAAAAGTACACTATCTCACTAAACTGCTAATTATTCTGCCAACCTCTTTATTGTGACTTAAGTTGAGTCTACCTTCCTAGGGGTGGTTTTCAATCCAGGTATGTGACCTGGCCCAAGTTGCATGTGTGACCTTCACGCATGTCAGAAATTTCATCCTCTTGACTATTTTTTTTTTCTTAATAAGCCTTTAGTGCTGCTGTGTCTCTAAGGCTGACAATGAAGGGGCTGGAAATCTCAGTGCACAAATGTATTCAAGGGCCCTGTAAAAGCATGGTGTTACTAGAGATTCATTCCTCTGGGTATTATTTCTAATATGTCTCAGTAAAAATGCAAATACTTTACCTAGAAGTAATGGAACATTTAGCCATTCATAGTCATAGTAATTTAAAATTTAAGGCTTTTTTTAAAATTTTATTTATTTCTGTATGTGTTTGAATGTACTGTCTGCATGCAAGTCTGTGCACCCGTGTCGTGCAATGCCGCAGAGGTCAGAAGAGGGTCTCGGATTCCCCTGGAACTGGAGTTATCCTGGAATTGGAGTTTCAGACGGTTCTCGGCCGCCATGTGGGTGCTGGGGATCAAACCCGGGTCCTCTGTAAAAGCGGTCGGCACTCTTAACTGCTAGGCCATCTCTCCAGCCCATTTAAGAAGGCTTTTAACATAGACTACAGGTCCAGTGAATCCAGGAAAATATGATCTATCCAAGAATTATCAGTTAGGAAGGCAAAGGATTGTATCAAAGAAGACTGTGAGAGGCTGGGGTAGGACAGAGTTGTATACTAGAAGAGGACTTTGTTGCAATCCAGTGGTCCACAGGTAAAGGGGGAGTAACCAATGCAGTGTAAAAGATGATGTTTCTAACAAAAGCTGATTGTGGTGCTATAAATTAAGTCTAATCTGACAACAAGTGCTATGCTAATATGACAACAAGAGTCCATGCTAAAAAAGGCACTGTTTAAGCCGTGCATGAGGATTAGAAGTTCAAAATTGTCTTTGGCTGTATGAAACCCTGTTTTAACAACAAACACACACTTTAACTTTGTCCTTGGCACCTGGAAATGGAAACATATCAGTTTGGGAATGACTTTCCTGACACCAAATACTGGTCTGTTCTGTCAAAATCTGTAACACTTTGGTTTAGAATGAGGTATTCGAATCTTTAATCCCTCACAAACCCTGTAAACTTTTGTTGATGCAAAAGCTCTGCTACATTCCTGGAACCTGGTGGCCTATGGCACTCAAAACCTTGCCTCTTCTCCAACTCCTTCCCCATTTTGCTTCATTTTGTGAATGGAACCTCCCAGAAAACCTGCATCTTAAGACTGAACCCACTGCAAAGGCTGATCAAGCATTAGAACTTCAGTGATTGTGCAGAGTTTGGAATGTTGCAGGTCCAGGGCCTAATTAATGCTTATCTTGGGTCATCTTGAACTCCTTAAATAGCCAATTCTTGCCCACTTTGAAATCTGCCTTAAACATAAAACATTTCAGGGCTGGAGAGATAGCCTAGTGGTTAACAGCACCGACTGCTCTTGCAGAGGACCCGGGTTCTATCCCCAGCACCCACATGGAGGCTAAGAACCGTCTATAACTCCAATTCGAGGAGAACTCCAGTTCCAGGGGAATCCGACACCCTCTTCTGACCTCTGTGGCATTGCACGACACAGGTGGACAAACCTACATGCAGACAGTACATTCATACACATACAAAAATAAAATTAAAATTAAAAAACAAACATAAAACCTTTCAAAATCTATTAATTTAGTAGACCACCAGCTTCCACCAAGCACAGGCTAAGTCTGCCATCAGTTGAGCATCTGAGTCCTACAGCTGACATTCTCTTTTGCTGTGACCACATACCTAATGCTTTTACCAATGCATTTGAAAAAGCACTTGCTATACAAGTGTGAGGATCTGAGCTCAACTCTTCAGATCCCATGTAATGCCAGGTACAGTGTTTATACTTCAGGATAAGAGGCAGAGATGAGAGAATCCCCAGCAGCTCATGGCCCACCTAGCCTGGTATACACAGTGATGAAAAATGAAAGAAGACACCCTGTCTCAAACAATGTAGGAGGTGAGGATGGGGTTGTCCTCTAACTGCCACATATATGCTGTGTAATGTGTACACTTGCATTCACACACATACATCATATGCATCAGACCTTCACAAACATCACACACACACACACACACACACACACACACACACACACACACACAGAGTTAAGAACTTTTTTCCTTCCTTTTTTGGTGGTAGCTCAGAGCCTGACACATGCTAGGCTTACGTCCTATGACTGAGCTATGATGCTAGCCCTCAAATAGTATAAATACACACTGCTCATTCTTTTTGAAATATATAATTCTCATGCTCATGGATTGGGAAAATTAATATAGTAAAAATGTCCCTTCTACCCAAACTCTTGTACAGTTTTAATGTAATCCCAATTAAAATCCCCAAGAATTTCTTCACAGGCTTGGAAAAAAAATCCTTAATTTCATTTGGAAAATCAAAAGACCCTGAATAGCTAAAGCAACCCTGAGTGAAAAGAGCAATACAGGGGGGCTCTCTATACCAGACTTCAAACTATACTACAGGGCTATAGTCATTAAAAACAGCCTGGTACTGGCACAAAAACAGACCTGTTGACCAATGGAACAAAACTGAAGATCCAAACCGGAGCACATACAATTTCAGCCACCTCATATTTGACAAGGGGGCCAAGAAGACACAATGGAGGAAAGACAGCATCTTTAGCAAGTGGTGTTGGCAAAACTGGATCACCACTTGTAGAAGAATTAAATTAAACCCCTACCTCTCACCCTGTACAAAAGTCAACTCCAGATGGATCAACGACCTCAACGTGAAACCCCAAAGTCTGGATGCAATAGAAGAAAATGTTGGCAGCAGACTATAAGACATAGGCATAGTAAAAGACTTCCTAAATAAGACAGAAAATGTGCAAGAATTAAGGTTGACAATTGACAAATGGGACCTCATTAAACTCAAAAGCTTCTGTACATCAAAAGAAGCAATCAAGGAAGTGAAGAGAAAACCCACAGAGTGGGAGGAAACCTTGACTACAGATACATTGACTAAGCATTGATTTCCAGAATATACAAACTACTTAAAAAAACAAAGAAGAAAGAAAACAAGTGAATCACTCCAAAGATGGAGCAACAAGCTGAACAGAGACTTCACAAATGAGGAATTAGAGATGGCTGAGAAACATCTTAAAAAAATGTTCAATGTCACTAATAATTAGGTAAATGCAAATTAAAACCACTTTAAGATATCATCTCACTCTGATAAGACTGGCTAGAATCAAGGAAACAAATGATACCAAGTGCTGGAGAGGTTGTGGGGAAAGGGGAACACTCATCCACTGTTGGTGGGAAAGTAAACTTGTACTGCCACTAAGGAAAGCAATGCGAAGAACCCTTGGAAGACTCAAAATGAGCTTACCACCTGACTCAGTCATACCACTCCTGGGTATATACCCACAAGACTCATCTTACTGCAGAGATACATGCACAGCTATATTTATTGCAGCTCTCTTCACAATAGGAAAAAGCGGGAACCAAACCAAATGCCCCTCAACTGACAAGTGGATAGAGAAAATGTGGTACATCTGCACAGTGGAGTTCTATGTAGCAGTAAAGAAGGATGACATCATGAACTTTGCAGGTAAATGGATGGAACTAGAAGATATTATGTTAAGTGAAGTAACACAGTCCCAGAAAAACAAATGACAAATGACATCCCTAATCTGTGGATGCTAGAACCAGTAACCCTGTTGTAAATATTTCTTGTGTGGAAGTGATGCATATTGGAAAGAACAACAACACCAACAACAGAAAAGTCTGCATCAAAAAATTGACTGAAATGGTGAATCTGGTGGGGTGGGAGGGTTGAGAGGGGGACAAGGATCTAGATTTGATTAATGTATATTTAATTGATGTGAGTTTAACAGGTATCCAAATTTCCCCAAACTTTGTCTACATATTATATGGTATTTTATGACTTAGTAAAAGCAAAAATATCTATATTAAACCACATTGGTTAAAAGGTTTCAAAAAATGGTAATACATTTAAGCTAATTGTCCACATTTGTTTTACTTATAATTTGTATAACAACAACTTTAGGGTTAATGTATACAAATGTTCTCTATAATTTTTGTGTTGTACAGTATCATCTTATAACATTTTATTTTACCTGTAGGATAATTTAACTAAAGGAATTAAGTTTGCTTCCCAAATTAACAACATACAGTCAATGATAAACAGCTTGGGTAAATTTAATGAAAACCTTGATTCCTGCCTCTACGTATGTGTAATATAACTGCCTTTTTGGGATTCATGGGTTAAAAAATAAAAACCTAAAATAAAAAAGGGGGGATACAGTTATATATTAAACCTTTTATCAAATTTTTCAATTTAAATCTTAAAACTAACTATGGGAAAAGATTTGCATGTTCCCACAAGTCAAAATGTCACCAACTCAATGGCTGAGTAAGAAAAGCTTTGCATTGTGCAGGATGTACCAAGAAATACCAGCAGACAAGTTGGCCCATCTAAACACTAAAAGGAAGAAAAGCCTCAGACTGCTACAGACATCAAACATCTCTGTGGATCCTATTTGTAACAACTGAATATAATGTGTCCTAATAAACTTTACCTTCCAGGTGCTGCAAAGTTTTAATATGAGAGACTTTCTTACCTCCTTTTCATAGAAGAAAGAAAAACATGAGGTTAATGAAGACATTCCCTAACTGTAAATTAGTGCAGACTGTTATAGAGATAATCTCATATAAAACCAGTAAAACTGCTTTCTTTAATTGACTGATAGACATAGGAACTGTGAAAGGACAATTCTCTATTCAGAGCCAAATATAATACTAAAGTCTTTTTGGCTTTTTTTGGTCTTTTTGAGACAGGGTCTCCCTGTAGCTCCAGCTGTCCTGGAACTCACTCTGTAGACCAGGCTGGCCTTGAACTCACAAAGATCAGCCTGCCTCTGCCTCCCAAGTACTAAAGTCTTATAAGCTGTGTAATTAAGCAAAATATATTAATACAGGAGAGCTCTGATATCAGCAATGGAGATGTTGGCTAGGGGATCCAAGCCCCCAAAAAGGTAAAGGATTTTTGCCTGTAAACTGGGATACCTGCAAGAAGAGAGGTGGTAAGGCCCTGCTATGGAAGATCTGTTGTAAGCATGGAAAAGATGTATTGAGCCCACGCTTGCAAGTGTAGAGTTTGTCTCTGGAATACCAGAGAGTATTACCAAAGGCCACTAAATCAATAAAGAAAATATTGTTCTCCTTGAGTCAAGCAAGACTCCTCCGTCAGCATCAACTACACCTCACCTGCCTGGAAATACTGTGCAGCAGTGGCAGCCATATGTCTGTATATCCCAAATCTAATTGGCTATTAGCTCTCTCCTTGGAGGAATAATTCACAGCCAATGCCACAAGCTTACATCCTCTAGTGGTTAGGAGATGATGTAAGCCACAGTAAGACCTTGTCATATTTTACAGAAAAGCTATAGTTCATGGATTAGCATACCATCCAAATATCTGTGTCTATACCAATGTAACCTACCATAATAATTAGTACTGTTTAAATGCCTGTATATCTAATTGCTTGTGCTTCATCAGAAGGAGTAAAAGGTTATTCCTGGATAAACTTCCAACCCATGAGAGGAAACAGCCTGAACTTATCAGAGTCCAAAAGAACATTACCAGAGAAAATAGACTGATTTGCTTCTTGCCCACTTGTGCCCATTTTCTAAGCCTAGGGAACAATCTGTGAAGAGTGGGCATGGTAGAATGTAAGGGCTTTAATTGGGGTGAATTGTGAAACTACAGCAATATAGACTGGACTCTTATTTGATCAACATGCTTGTACATACCAGCCCCTCCAGCTGGACAATGGGACCTTGGGCTGTATAAGTTTGGGCATAGCTGCTTGCAAATTGGTTTTACATGAAGGATGCTTGTATTCATTACTTATTTCTCATTATTTAAAAAATGTAAATACTGAAGTAAAAAATATGTACCTATACAATATGGATATAATGACACATTTTTCTAGTTATTGTGATCTAATACATGACAAATGCAATTTAAAGAATGAAAGCTTCTGGGATACAGCTTATAGGACATAAAACCCATCTCCCAGCAAGCCATTTGCTCTACCCAAAGCCTACCTTGTAAAGGACCTACAACCTCCCCAGACAGCAACAGCAGCTGAGGATCAATGTTCAAACCTTTGGACCCATGGGGAGAATTTTGCACCCAATATTGTGCAGTAATATGCAGAAGTGTGATATATTTGAATATTACAGCATTAGAAGAGCAAGACTAGCACCATACTGGACTGAAGAAGTGACACAAGACAGGAAGAAATGAAGGGAATCACAAATGGAAACTAAGGTTGATATGTTTTAAATGCATTCAAACTTACCTTTCTTCTCTATGATTAAGACACATAAAACTATATGAATTAATGATTATAGTAATTATGGTTTAGATTGTAGACAGACTTAGTATGTACAAACAATAAAGGGGTAAAATTAATAAAACTATATAGGAGCAAGATTTCTCTCTTGCTGGAATTATATTAGAATAAATCTGAATTAGAATCTGATAACTGATGATGCAGGTGATTAAGTCTTACAACAATCAGCATGGAAAGATAAAAATTTTAATAAGGGAATAAGATAAGACATTGGAAAATGTTCTTCCAAAGAAAGTAGTAGAGCAGGAAAGGGGGAAAAGATGTAAAATACAAAAACCAAAGTAATACGGCAGATATAAATTCAACTGTAGCAACAGCTGAGGGCAGCTTGTCAATGGACCAAACAATACAACCAAAAGATAAAGTTTGTCAGACTGAGTAAAACAAAACAAAACAAAACAAAAGCCCAAAAAACAAAAACAAAACAAAACAAAACAAAAACCTACCAAATGTAAAGACTTTAGTTTTAGCAAAACCAAGCTGCTACTTTCCTTGAAATAAGAAATTCTCAGGCATATGCAGATGCAGGTAGGGAGACAAGCAGTACAGAGAAGTGTATTTCCAGTCCACTATGGCTAGAGCCCTTCAATTCACTAAACAGATGCTGAGTAAAACATGTATATGAAGGGGACAATCATCAGGGCTTAGGACTGAATTTGATATAAACATACATACCCAACTAAGTATTGGAGTCAAAACTTTGTTGTGAGGTTTTAAGCCAGTAAACTTTATTTGGAGATGGATTTTATATGTGAAACCAAAGGTACAAGCAAAACAGATGAATGCTACAAATAGACTTAAATTAATTGAAACAAGTTTAGAATAAAACAGGGTACCTATCACATTTTTAGAAAAAAAAAGTGCCTGAAATTTATAGGTGTTACCTTAAAAATTTAGCCCTGAAGTATATTCATTTGTTCTCTTAACAGGTATTTAATGACTATAACTACATATAATATATCATACTTAAAAACAAACCAAGTTTATACAAGATTAGACAAGCATAAATAATTATGTAAAGGTAAGGTCAAAAGTACCATTACAAAGGCAGGAGGAGGAACTCAGCATGTAAAAGTGCTTGCCTTAAAGCTTAATGATCTGAGTTTGATCCTTGGAATCCTATGACAGAGAGTACTGACTCCTGAAAGTTGCTCTTTGAACTCAACACATGCATGCACACACACATGCACACATACAAATATACAAATAATAGTAAAATAATTTTAAGGCATCATTAAGGAAGTTATAAATAAAGTACATAAGAATGCTGAGCCTATAGACATTCTTGTTGCTGTGACCTTGAGTAATTTCTCCCAAGGTGGGTATACACAGGTGTGAGGAGAGCCCGGAGCAGGGACACAGAGAAGAGACAACCGAAACTATAAGGAAGATCCAGTTTGAATTTGGGGGCTAGTTCTCAGCTAGCATGCATCAGGGCACTGCATGGCCGAGGAGGAGCAAACAACATGGCCTAGCTGGGTGATGTTGGGTGGGGCAACGGTGTGCAGTGGCACGGAGTTGGTGGGCCTATGATTGGCTCTGGGAACTGACGCCATTTGGTTTATTAAAACAGGCTGTAGCAAGGAATACATTTGAATTTCCTAGTAACATCATCATGGAAAAAAAAAAAAGAAAAATGTCTTGATTTATGACTTTTCCTTCCGTTACTATAAAAACTTCATGAAACTGCTTCCATGCTGGAACATAGAATTTGGGGTGCACTGAGTTCCTGGGCCATGGTCACTCTTATCTGGTTCCATAATAAACTTTCTTATCACCTTTGAAGTGAGAGTTTTGCTTTTGCATTGACAGTTGACTTTGTGTTACTGTTTTTTTTTTTAATGTATTTATTTATTTTTAACAAATCTAGACCCGTGTTCCCGCTCATTCCCCCACCCCATCAGAGCTCGTGCATTCTGCCAAACATGCTTTCCATCTCTTAGTCTTTCTCAATATTTTCCATGGGGACGTTGACTGTTTTGAGCAGAAGTTCACTGTTTCAGTCAGTTCTTTGATGCAGTATTTTCTGTTGTTGTTGTTGTTTCCAAAATGCATTATGTCCAACTGCTTTGTACAGAAGCTCAGGGGGCCCTACACAAGAAATACTTACAACTGGGTAATTGGCACTAGCATCCACAGATGAGGGATACCATTCGTCGTTTGTTTTTCTGGGACTGTGTTACTTCACTCAGCATGATGTCCTCTAGCTCCAGCCATTTTCCTGCAAAGCTCGTGATGTCGTCTTTCTTTACTGCTGCATAGAACTCCATTGTGTAGATGTACCACATTTTCTCTATCCACTCGTCAGTTGAGGGGCATTTAGGTTGGTTCCAGCTCTTTGCTATTGTGAAGAGAGCTGAAATAAACATGGCCGTGCATGTATCTCTGTGGTGGCGTAAGTCTTGAGGGTACATGCCCAGGAGTGGTATGGCTGGGTCGGGTGGCAAGTTCATTCCAAGTCTTCCAAGGGTTCTCCACACTGCTTTCCATAGTGGCTGTACGAGTTTACATTCCCACCAGCAGTGGATGAGTGTTCCCCTTTCCCCACAACCTCTCCAGCACTTGGTATCATTTGTTTTCTTGATCCTAGCCAGTCTTATTGGAGTAAGATGATATCTTAAAGTGGTTTTCATTTGCATTTCCTTAATGATTAGTGATGTTGAACAGTTCTTGAGGTGTTTCTCAGACATCTCTAATTCCTCACTTGTGAAGTCTCTGTTCAGTTCTTTGCTCCATCTATTGAGCGGGTCATTTGTTTTCTTTTTTCTTTGTTTTTTGAGTAGTTTATATATTCTGGAAATCAATGCTTTGTCAGATGTATCTGCAGTGAAGGTTTCCTCCCACTCTGTGGGATTTCTCTTCACTTCCTTGATTGTTTCTTTTGATGTACAGAAGCTTTTGAGTTTGATGAGGTCCCATTTGTCAATTGTCGACCTTAATTCTTGTGCAGCTGCTGTCTGATTTAGGAAGTCTTTTCCTACGCCTATGTCTTGTAGTCTGCTGCCAACTTTTTCTTCTATCACCTTCAGAGTTTGGGGTTTCACGTTGAGGTCTTTAATCCATCTGGAGTTGACTTTTGTACAGGGTGAGAGGTAGGGGTTTAATTTCATTCTTCTACAAGTGGTGATCCAGTTTTGCCAACACCACTTGCTGAAGATGCTGTCTTTTCTCCATTGTGGTTTCTTGGCCCCCTTGTCAAATATGAGATGGCTGAAATTGTATGTGCTCAGATTTGGATCTTCGGTTTTGTTCCATTGGTCAACAGGTCTGTTTTTGTGCCAGTACCAGGCTGTTTTTATGACTATAGCCCTGTAGTATAGTTTAAAATCTGGTATAGAGATCCCTCCTGTGTAGCTCTTTTCACTCAGGATTGATTTGGCTATTCGGGGTCTTTTGTTTCTCCAAATGAATTTAAGAACTTTTGTTTCCAAGCCTGTGAAGAAACTCTTGGGGATTTTGATTGGGATTGCATTAAATCTATACAAGAGTTTTGGTAAAATGGACATTTTTACAATGTTAATTTTCCCAATCCATGAGCATGGGAGGTTTTTCCATCTTCTGAGGTCTTCTTCAATTTCTTTCTTTAAGGGTTTAAAATTTTTGTTGTAGAGGTCTTTGGTGTCTTTGGTTAGGTTTGTTCCTAGGTATCTTATTGTTTTTGAGGCTATTGTGAGTGGGAAGGTCTCTTTGAATTCTTTCTCCAGTTGCTTGTTCTTGGTGTAAAGAAAGGCCATTGATTTTCTAAGGTTAATTTTGTATCCTGCCACTTTGCTGAAGCTGTTAATCGTTTCTAGGAGTTTTCTGGTGGAGTTTTTTGCATCTCTTAAGTAAACAATCATATCATCAGCAAATAGGGATAGTTTGACTTCCTCTTTTCCAATTAGTACTCCTTTAATATCCTTTTCTTGCCTTATTGCTCTAGCAAGTGTTTCAAGCACTATATTGAAGAGGAGTGGTGATAGGGGGCAGCCTTGCCGAGTTCCTACCTTTAAAGGGAATGTTTCCGTCATTTCCCCATTTAGGATGATATTGGCTGTGGGTTTCCTGTATATGGCTTTGATTACATTGAGGAATGATCCCTCCAATCCAATTCCTTCTAGGACTTTAAGCATGAAGGGATGCTGGATTTTGTCAAAGGCTTTTTCAGCATCAATTGAGATGATGGTGTGGTTTTTGTCTTTGATTCCGTTTATGTGTTTGATGATGTTTATTGATTTTCGTATGTTGAACCATCCCTGCATCTCTGGTATGAATCCAACTTGGTCATGATGGATGATCTTCTTGATGTGGGTCTGTATGCGATTTGCCAGTATTCTGTTTAGAATTTTGGCATCTGTGTTCATGAGGGAGATGGGTCTATAATTCTCCTTTTTAGTTGGATCTTTGCCTGGTTTTGGTAATAGAGTGATGTTGGCTTCATAGAAGGAATTTGGGAGAATTCCCTCTGATTGTATACTTCTAAACAGTTTCAGAAATAATGGTTGTAGGTCTTTTTGAAATGTTTTATAGAATTCTGCTGTGAAACCGTCTGGGCCTGGGCTTTTTTTAGTTGGGAGGCTTCTTACTACATCCTCTATTTCTTCATATGTTATGGGTCTGTTTAAGCTGCTGGTCTCCTCTTGGCCAAGCTTTGGTGATTCCCAAGATTTCAGATATTCATCCATTTCTTCTAGATTTTCAAACTTGGTAGAATATAGGTTCTTGTAATATTCCCATATAATTTTCTTGATCTTTTCCTTGTCCGTTGTGATATTTCCCTTTTCATCACAGATTGTATTGATTTGGAGTTGTTCCTTCTTTCTTTTTGTTAACTGGGCTAGAGGTCTGTCTATCTTGTTTATTCTTTCAAAGAACCAACTTTTGGCTTCATTGATTTTTTGTATTGTTTTCTTTGTTTCTATTTCATTGATTTCTGCTCTGATTTTTGTTATTTCTTCCTGTCTGTTGCGTTTAGGGTTCATCTGTTGTTGCCTCTCAAGTGCTTTTAGCTGTAGTGTTAGATCATTCACTTGTGCTCTTTCTGTTTTTCTAATGTAGGCACCCAGGGCTATAAATTTCCCTCTTAGGACTGCTTTTAAGGTATCCCATAAGTTTTGTTGTGTTGTATTGTCATTGTCATTCAGTTCCAGGAATGTTTTTATTTCTTTCTTTATCTCTTCCTTGACCCATTCATTATTCAAGAGTGTGTTGTTTAGTCTCCATGTGTTCTTGTAGGCAGGAGGGCTTGTCCTGGTGTTGATGTTGAGCTTCATTGCACTGTGGTCTGACAGGATGCATGAAATTATTTCAATCTTTTTGTATTTGTAGAGGTTTCTTCTGTGTCCCAGGATGTGGTCGATTTTGGAGAATGTTCCGTGGGGTGCTGAGTAGAAAGTGTATTCTCTGGTATTAGGATGGAATGTTCGGTAGAGGTCTATGAGGTCCATTTGGTGTATCATATCGTTCAGTTCAGATGTCTCTCTGTTTATTTTTTGTCCTGTTGACCTATCCAAAGGACTCAGTGGGGTATTGAAATCTCCCACTATGAGTGTGCTGGGGTTAGTCTGTGACTTGTGGTCCTGGAGAATTGTCTTTATAAAGTTTGGTGCACCAGAATTTGGGGCATATATATTCATAATTGTGAAATCTTCTTGGTGGATTGTTCCTTTGATGAAAATGTAATGGCCTTCTTTGTCTCTTCTGATTTCTTTTACTTTGAAGTCTATTTTATCCGATATTAAAATAGCAACACCTGCTTTCTTTTTGGTACCATTTGCTTGGAATATTTTTTTCCATCCCTTCACTTTAAGGTGGTGCCTGTCCTTGAAGGTAAGATGTGTTTCTTGCAGACAGCATATCGATGGATTCTGTTTCCTAATCCAGTCTCCCAGTCTATGTCTTTTGATTGGGGAATTTAGTCCATTAATATTTAAGGTTATGACTGATAGGTTTGTGTTGCTTCCTTTTGCCTTATTATCCATCTGCGGTTTTGATTTAGGTTTCTACTTCTGCAGTTATGCTTTTATTGATTTCTCCTTCTAGTTGCCTGGGGTTGGTTGCTCCTTTCTTCTGTTCTTTGGATTGCTTCAAGTATTCTCTGAAGGGTTGGTTTTCCGGACATGTATTCTTTCAAGTTGTTTATGTCATGGAAGATTTTCCTCTCTCCTTCCACTATGATTGACATTTTTGCTGGGTATAGTAACCTGGGCTGGCATCCATTGTCCCTCAACACTGGGAATGCTTTGCTCCAGGTTCTTCTTGCCTTCATCGTTTGCTGTGAGAAGTCCGTTGTTATTCTGATAGGTTTCCCCTTATAGGTCACTTGTTGTTTTTCTCTTGTCGCTTTAAGAATTTTCTCTTTGTTTTGGGTGTCCAGCATTTTAACTATGATGTGGCGTGGAGAATTTCTTTTCTGATCTTGTCTGTTTGGAGTTCTATGTGCTTCTTGTATTGGTATTGGTTTGTCCTTTTTTAGTTTGGGGAAGTTTTCATCTATTATTCTGTTGAAGATCTGATCAATACCTTTCTCTTGGGATTCTTCTCCTTCCTCTATTCCTATGATGCGGAGGTTTGATCTTTTCATAGTGTCCCACAGCTCCTGGTTGTTCCATTTTTGTGTATTTTTAAATTTTTCATAATCTTTCCTTGAGGTTTTTAGTTGTTCTGTGTTGTCCTCCAGGTCTGATATTCTTTGTTCTGCTTCCTCCATTCTGCTTCTGAGGCTTTTTTCATTCCTTTCCTCTTGAATGGATGAGTGTTTGATTTCCTTTTTCATTTCCTCTTCTGATTTCTTTAGTGTTTCTATTTCTTTTTGGAGCTTCTCGATCTCTTTTTGTAGCTCTTTTGTTTGCTGGTTGGTTTCTTTTTCTTTTTCAGCATGGGATCTTTTCAGTGTTTCTACTTCCTTCCGGAGCTTGTCATTCTCTCTCTCTCGGTCCTCATTCTCTTTTCTTAGTTCTTTAATTTGTTCTTTATGATCTTGTAGTTCTTTAAGTATGTTCCCAATTGTGTTTCTGATGTCTGTGTCCTGGGGCATCCCCGGGGGGATCCCACTGCAGGAGTCATCCATAGGGTTGGTAAAGCTTGGCGTGGGATTATCCTGCACCTTTCCAGTGTAGTCTCTTCTTCGTGATCCTGGCATATGGGCTTCTCCTTGCCTGTATTCCAATGTGAGTCCTGAATGCCTCTTCACTGTGTTGAAGGCGTGCTTTGCTTGCCTCCTTCAGATCCTTCTTCGTAATCTCAGTTGGCGGGGGGGGGGGGGCTCTTCAGCCCGCGCCCCGGCACCTGCCGCTGGGCTCAAGAGATCTCAAATCTCAAGAGTCACACAAGCGTGCCTTTAATACCGGCTGGGAGGATAACTCCGCCCCCACAGCCAATAGATCTAATCAAGCCAAAGACCACACCTTTAATCCCAGCTGGGGGGATAACTCCAACCTCACAGCCACAAAGGCCAATCAAACCAAAACAGCAGGACCAAACGATCAGCAATCAGCTCCCCAAGGCACCCAGTTCCTACCTGTCTTCCCCTCTTCCTGCCGCTGGGCTCAGGAGATCTCTGTGTTACTGTTTTTAAACTAGCCAACCATCAAAGACTGTGAGGTTAGACCCCAAGCCATGAGGAACAGACGTAGCAGTCTTGAGTCAGGGGCAAATGCCTATAAAACTTCTGGGTTGGATGTGCTCTGAATAGTGCAAGGCACCCTGTGGTAAAAGTAAAGGCTGCCTTGTGGAGTTACATACCCTTTGCTGTTTGTTCTTTGTGTAGTGTCTATGGGGCCCTTGGAGCTCAGATTCCATTTCATTTAATTGTTAATCATACACTTTGAGATCACTTTGAACTATGAATTCAATCTGTTTTCCTACTGTAATGGGAGCTTGTTTAAATTTTACCTCTAAGTAAAACAAAGTCCAATGTAATTAACATTTTCAAACTGAGTTGAACACTTAGCTTTAATTTGACACCATGTTCCCATTTGTGATTCTCTTATGCCCCTGACACACAGCAAAATATGTGTGTGTGTGAGATGCAGCAATTAGTCCTAAGACTATGCTAACAGCAGCAAAGGTGCTGGAAACAATATATTCCACACAGCTATTAGAAACAGCAGCAGCGCAGGCTGATAACATCTTTATGTGTTTCCCTTGCTTTACTGGGTCAGTAGGATCAGAAAAAAGTAAACTCCTTTTCTCAGAAACTCTAGGTAAAGATTCTTGGAGATAAAATCCGCACACCTACTCATACCCTCACTAATGTGTGAGGCCTTTTGTTGGAGAAGACAGAACTGTTCTAAGAGAAATCAAAACTCAGGAGATAAGAAACTCCCTCTTGGTTAACAGACTAGAATAGGTAGCTTTTCCTTTATGCAACGTTGCCGCATATCAGATTGTCCTTGTGTTAGGAAGAATAGTGGGCAAGTCTTTTCTTAAATTAAAAAAAAATGTTTATTATCATTCGCTTCATTCAACACTATATAAAAATGAAATATTTGATCATGTGCCCAATAGTGGTTTCTATGTAGTACAGAATGAAGTGAAGGATAATAAATATATTTGAAAAATTTAACTGCTGGATAAGGGAGAGTTGATCTTCTTTAAGAAAGAGTCTCTAGACGGGCTGAATAGACTGAATGAACTTGCACCTAGGGACATCTGAGTATAAGTGCTTGACCAGACAGGCCCTGACATACAGGGCAAACGCATGAAATCCAGTGGGGGCTGCCCCTGGGGTTCAGATAGGGGAGGAGGTATAAAGATGATTACTATGCTTTGTATGAAAAGCACAAAAATTCAATTAAAAATACACTAGATTCTGGGCGTGGTGGTGTATGCCTTTAATCCCAACACTCAGGAGGCCAAGGCAGGCAGGTTGATCTCTGTGAGTTCAAAGCCAGCCTGGTCTACATAGTGAGTTCCAGGCCAGCTGGGACTAAAGGGAGACCCAGTCTCAAAAAGACAAAAAAAAAAAATACAATGGAAAAATGTACCATTTGGAGTTAACAGACTTTTCTAGGTAACTTAGTTATATTTTATCACAGATATTAAGATACAAGAAAGAGATTAAACTCAAATTTGATGAAATGAGAGGCAGTGTGCTTTTAAATGCTGAGCAAGCTCATGAAAAGGTACCAGAAGGCAGAACTTCAGAAGCATGGGCTAACCTGATTGTTTTCTCAGAGGTTGTTAATTGTGCATACTGGGGTTAGGTCCCTCCCTTGGGAGACAGAGGTGACTCTCCAGTCTTCCTAGACACATGCACTTCAAGAGGACAATGTCCAGATGCTTGAAGAAAACTATTCTAAATAATTACATCTCCAAGTATCAGAGATCTCTTTAAGAAAGTGCTGTGAGGTCAGAAGACCAGGTGTCAGAGGTCAGGGAAGAGTCTGTCTAGCTCATCCCAGAGTGTGGTTCTGGCTTTGTAAGCAGTCGTTCCAAGTAAAAGGTTAATGGTCACTCAGAGTGTTTTATAATTTGATCTCAAATGGTCCTAGCACACCCGGCTTTCTGTTTGGAAATCCTTTCACTAGGCCAAAGGGAGCTCCTTGCTTGCTGCTCAGAAGCTGTTACCTGAAGGGCTTCAGCCCCATAGTTTTTTCCCCGGGATTGTTTTAAACAAATAACTCAAAAGTTGTTTTCATTTACTTCATAAAAACAAAAAGTTTCTTGGGCTTGAAATGCAATTTATGAAGAGGGAGTGCTTGCTGACATGCAGGAAGCCTTGGGTTACCTTCCTAGAGCCAGGACCACACCTGGGATCCCAGCACTAGGTGGTGAAGGCCAGAGGATGTGAAGTCTAAGGTCACCCTTATCTATCTAACAATTTCCAGACAAGTCCAGACTGCATGAGACAAAATAATAAGATAAAGTAAATTTTTCTTTACCTCAACACCAGGTCCAAAGTATATTCTTCAGATTGAGGGAAAATTATCTTATATTTGAATACTTCTATTGAAATTAATTTCCCCTGGATAAGCAATATTATTTTAATTCCTGCTTCCTTTACTTCTTCCCCTTTCCTATTCTCCATCTTTCACTTATTTTTCTTCATGCTCTGTGCTGCAGACCACTACCATCGAGGTGTGGTGGAAACTTTTCCTGCTCTCTCCTCCACAGTGTTCTTTCCTCTGGGCTGGTGGCCCAAGTCACTCTACCCAAGTTTTCCACTTGAATATCAGAAGCTTCTAAAAATTGTATCTTTATAATTAAAAGGAAAATATGGGCACTGTCCCGGATGTGTGCTACTGTATGTAGCTGTCCACAGGCAGCATTGGAAAGTTCTATTTTACACTGCCGACTGGGGTTACACAAAGTAGACAGACACCCTCAATTCTGCCTTCTGTGAGATGCCATCCACATGCCTTTCTACACCTGACTCACTCGTGTGCTGCCTTCTAGAGGCTCATGATCAATTCCCAACTCAACAGCTTCTGTCTTTAATCAAGGACACCTGCTTGTTAGCATAGGCTTCTCACTGTGCTAATGAGCTTCTAATATGCTATATGCTGACATATATACAAACATCTTAAATGATACAAATGGGCCTGTTACTCCTCTTAAAAGGAGGAGAAAAATCACTGAAAAGTGTGAGCACTTGCTCCGGACTCTGAAAGTAGGAAAGGGTAGAGAAGCCCCCAGATTCATCTTCACTGTGGCTAAGCTCACGCTCCTGAGCTTCTTCCTGTCAAATGTAACAGTTGGCACATGTTAAGTCTTATTGTTGATTGGAGCCTCAAATAGGCTTCCTTTCTTTCTACCACTAAATCATTTATGTTCCAGACCCTTCTCTAGCAAATCTCATTCATCGTTCCATAAAGTCCTTTAAACAGAATTTAACCAGAGGGCAATGGCAATAGGGAACAAAGTAGAAACAGAAATGAAAGTTCCCAAAGAGTCTAGTCTCCTAACTTTATGATTCCCAGTAAGTGGGTGACAGTGTACAGATTCCTTGCTGGAGAATATTGGCTGAATGCCTCAAATGAGGATCATAACGTACAGGCCCAGATTTTCCAACATCAGTCTCCTAATAGTAAGTTATAATTGCATATATAATAAAAATGTATAATTACACAGTGTGCATAAGAGTGTAGTATTTGGTTAGAGGTTGTGATCGTTAATCCTGGGTGTCAACTTGACTGGACTAAGGAACAAATAAGAGAAAAAGGATCTTTGGATTGGATCACCTCAACCCGGATGGCCCACCCCAAATGTGGGAGTTACCTTCTGCCAGCAGGCAGTATAAAAGGCCACGGCAGAGGGAGCTGGTTCCTTTTTTCCTGCGACTTGCCTCTCTCTCACTGGTGAGTTTGTCTTGCTGCTGTGATCAACCCTTCAGATCCCAGTGTGCACTGAGACCAGCAGATCTCCTGGAATCCACTGGGCCTTCAGCACCAGATTGGGACTACTGAGACATCCAGCCTTGCGGACTGAGCAGTTCCCTGGATTCTCAGCCTCTCCAGTGTGGCACTGCTACTGTTGGACTACTTGAGCTCTGTCATGTGAGCAAATCAATAAATTGTACATAGCTATATATTCGTCCTGTTGCTTCTGTGTCTTTAGAGAACCCTGACTAATACAGAGGTGTTTCATCTGAATTCCATCAGGAGGGCACTGGTCAGAGAACACGGAGAAAATCTAACAAATGGGAAGATGACAACCCGGTACATCACAGATGGAACGCATGGATTCCTTTCCTGTATCTTCCCATAGGCATCTTTGCTGTTAGACAACGCCATGTTGCTTTATATTCTTAAGTTTGTAAACACTCACTGGTCCCATCATCACAGATGAACATATGGGAATGTGGCATGCATATGCAGCAATATGCATATTTATATCACACACATGTATGCACAGGAATGTATAATAACTTTACATTTTAAATTGTTCCTTTAAACTATAGACAAATTAAATTCATTACTTTATTTTCTTTTTTTATATTTAAAAATTTTTTTATTTATTTATTTTCTATGTGGATGAATGTACCATCTGCATGTAAGTTTGTGCACACATGTCATGCAATGCCGCAGAGGTCAGAAGAGGGTGTCGGATTCCACTGGAACTGGAGTTCTCCTGGAATTGGAGTTACAGATGGTTCTCAGCCGCCATATGGGTGCTGGGGATCTAACCTGTATCCTCTGCAAGAGCAGTCAGTGCTCTTAACCAATAGGCTATCTCTCCAGCCCCCATTACTTTATTTTCTAATAAGACTAAGCAGTCCAGCATTATGACCGTGGGTCACAGAGTGGATTTGCAACAATATAGGGATTTGTTATAACTCCAGTATTCGGGCTTCCTTTGGCTTCTTCTATCTTGTTTTTCATTTAATCTTAAAAGATTGTGTTTATTTGAAACCCAAGGAGAACATTGCCAGGGTGGTGGGAGGTGCACAGAGAAGGATAGGACTTTGGGTTTGGTGCACTGCTCCCCTCACAGCTTCTGGTTACCTGCAGTGTGTCCTTTCCTGCTGAGAGCTGAACAAATGTATATTCACTAGATAGAGCACTAACAACAGGAAGACAGGATTGTACCCAAGTCCAGCTTGGTGACCCAGTGAGTTTTATTAGAGTAACCTGCGGGATCATGGCCAACTTGTTGTGGCCAGATCATGGAAAAGAAGTGTCTCTCAGCAATATTTACCCACTTTCACATCTTCCAAGAGGAACCGTGCCTGTGTGCACCCTGATTGTCCCGCGCAGCAGTCTCGCCGGCAAGAACTTCACGCGGACAACAGGATTCTTCTGCAGCAGTATTTATTGTGCACAGCTCTTTTAGGAGAAGAACCCCAAAACGGGGAAGAGGCACTGCTTATATAGCAGTCTAGAGGGTTCGTGTATGCTCTGGATAGGTGTACTGGCTTGATGCCTCATTTGCATTTCCAATGCATGGGCTCGTAGCACAACAGGGGCCAATGCCTCATTAGAATATTAGGTGTGCGGGCTCAAAGTCATGCGCAGATTGCCCAATGCATAGGCAAAGGCGGGAAATGGCTTGTAGTGACTCAGGAAGTCGGCGCCATCTTTAGGGCGTGGTGTGGCACACACTGTTTGTGTGGTAGGCTGCCAACAGTTCCCCCTTTTCTATAAATTGGCTGGGAGAATGCCTGTCTTAGGTTGCCACTGCAGAGGTCTTTCTTACCCGTCATGGGGAAAACAAACAGCTTTTGGTTTGCTCCCTGTCTTAGGTTGATAATACTTGCAGTAAGTCTTACCCGTCATTGACTACTTCTCCAGCATACTAAGCCAAATGTTTGGGGAGGAGCCTGCTTCCAAAGCTATAAGGACTTGTGCAATGACTACTTTATCGCGCTGATGCTGGGCACGGAGCCTACACATAATCCAGAGCATAATTATAATCCCTCCACATAGAAATAGGCCAAACCCCGCCACCCCGTCCATTCTTTGAAGCGTGAGATGGCAGTAGCAATCCAGGAAGCCAGTCCTTCAGCAAGGGAGGCGTCCACTCTAGTCAAGTTCACGGTGACAATAGCCATGCGAAGTTGGTTCATCAAGCTGTCAAATTCTCCAGTCCAATTACCTAAAAGATAACTGGACAATTGTTTAGACAAATTTGCTGCCCTTGTGAAGTTTTGATATTGGATGCTGGTCACACATAGACCGGAGTATTTCCATTCGCAGCCAAGTTGGGCCAGCTGCCACAGTACATCCACTTGTTCTTGGACTAAGTCTATCCTTTGATTTACTACCATTAGTCCACCCTTTAACCGGGCATTGACCTGCGTTTGGACGTCCAGAGCCTGCACCACAGAGGATGAAATATTATTGAGTGCATGAGCTGTTTGTACATTCTGACTTATGGCTATGGCGGCTGCAGTAGCTGTGGCAGCCGCCAGGGAAATGGCTGTAATGATGGCAGCAGATATGCCAAAATCCCGTTTTCGTCTGAATAAACTCATGGAACTGGGGGCATCAACAGGGACAGGAATCCACCGGGGCAGGCGAGCCACTATGGCAAGGGGAAATTGTGAAGCATTCGGGTTGACTGGGTGTATCATTACCCTTATGTCTGATTGGCCACCAGCCATTAAGCAAGGCCTGTATATGATTAGGGCCAGAGGCTTCCAAGATAGCAGACCGAACTGCTGATTGATAATGCATATTAACACATTTAGATTGTAGCTGTTTCTTTTCTTGTGTCTGATTGGAACTTACCCGCAAGAAGCACAAGCTGCTACTTAATACGAAGTTTTTATTTTCATTAATGCTAGCTAGTTCTATATCTAAAGGCAAATAGTGTATATCTAAAGATGGATTAGTACTAAAGAGATAGTGAGGAGGCAAGCTTTTGCAACATACTGACAGTCTGTAGGTGTCATAGCGGTACTAGCTAGTCTTTCCACTTGGGATACAGTGAAATTAGCATTTACCCCGTAAGTGCGGACTGACTCCGCTAATTCTTTAATTTGCTTGTGCTCTATGGACTGATGGCCATGCTCACCATCAGCGTTTTCTATAACTGGGAACATTTGCCTCATGGCATGTCGCACCTCCGGTGAACAGAAGGAGGTAGAGCATTTCCCAGGTGCATAAGGCAGAGGAGCTGAAGGCAGGGGAGCAGGAGAGCTATGGGACTCGTCTACTTTCAGTTTTAACCTGTCCCTATGCCGGGTGGGGTGAAAGTGTTCACTTTTGTACGAGGCTGCTTCCTCCTCTAGTTCCTCCTCCTCAGATGGTGATAGTTTCACATTAGAATCTGAATCACTTAATGTCAGGGCTTGTAGGTCTCTAAATGGGTATAAGGTACCTTTATCAATGACCTCGCTAGCATCTTCTTTTTTAGAGGCTATTTTCTTTGAATGCGCATCTAACCTTTCACTCCGTTCTGTTTCTGACATGCTTTCCTGAAGGTCTGCAAGGGCTTGTTGTCCTTCCCTAATTTTTTCTTTACAGTTTTGATCCTGAAGACAGGATTTAACTAATTTCCAAATAGGAATAGTCCCTGCTTTAAGCTTCCTGGTACGCTGTTCCCTGTCCAAGTCGCCTTTGAGTTTGTCCCAGCTGGAGAGAGTAAGCGATCCAGTGGATATAAACCAAGGAGCGCAACAATCTACTTCCTGAACAAAAGTATTAAGAGTTTTAGTAGAAACTTTTAATTGCCTTTCTTTCAGAACCGCCTGAAGAGTGGTAACCAAAGAATGTGTATTACCCATCCTGGAGGCGATGCAGCCTTTGTGTTCAAAAAACAATGTTACAAGGACAATTACAACAGCCAATAAAATGATTAGGCAAGCTTCCAATCCCTCTAGATCGTCAGAGAAAAGCATATCTCTCAGAACTAACCTTAAAATTAATACCTGAGCGCAGTTTTGAATCCACTTCAGAAGTCGAAGGGTCCTCTCGGCACCAGTGATGTCAGGTTCCCGGGCCCGGGCTTTCGGCACCACCTGTCCCACGCAACAGTCTCGCCGGCAAGAACTTCACGCGGACAACAGGATTCTTCTGCAGCAGTATTTATTGTGCACAGCTCTTTTAGGAGAAGGACCCCAAAACGGGGAAGAGGCACTGCTTATATAGCAGTCTAGAGGGTTCGTCTATGCTCTGGATAGGTGTACTGGCAAGATGCCTCATTTGCATATCCAATGCATGGGCTCGTAGAACAACAGGGGCCAATGCCTCATTAGAATATTAGGTGTGCGGGCTCAAAGTCATGCGCAGATTGCCCAATGCATAGGCAAAGGCGGGAAATGGCTTGTAGTGACTCAGGAAGTCGGCGCCATCTTTAGGGCGCGGTGCGGCACACATTGTTTGTGTGGTAGGCTGCCAACACCTGATGGGCCTTCTGCATGTTCTCTTGGGTAGCTCCTTCCTTTGTTGTCTCGTATACCTCTTAAGCACCCCCTCCCTTCCACAGTAGTAATATTAATGGATCCAAACTCAATAGAATCTGGAAAGTAATCACAACTGTTCTGTTTCAAGAAATCAACAGCCAGGCCACTACTGGAGGTCAACATTCAATAAGAGACACAGTTGCCAGGTTCCCCTCGAAAATTCAGTGTTTTGGAGTGCCAGGCATTTAATGAAGCTCTGGTTAATTTCTTAATTAATGTACTACTTTTCAAAATTTTATTTATTAGTTTTTATGTATATATGTGTTTCTTGATGAGTTCATGTGCATCATGTAAATGCAAGAGCCCGCAAAGGTCTAGAAGACAGGGCCAGATCCTCTGGAACTGTAGTTACAGGCAGTTTGAGGCCCCACGTTGGCTCTGCAAACCAAAATCAGATCTTCTGCAAGATCCAAATGTTCTTAACTGCAAAGCCATCTCTCCACCACCAGAGATTATTTTCAATAACAATCACAATATTTTATTAAGTACCTATGTGTCTAAGAATCTATGATGAGGAATCAATGTAAATGATGTATATAATAATTCTACTCTACTAGGGTTTGTAATCTAGGAGTGTGTTAAAATATAGTAGATCATAGAATACAGAATGAGTAATAAACACACAAATTTGACATAGCAATGATTGATGTTATTGAAAGGAGAGTTACAATGACAAAATTGGAGTATTGTAGTTTCCTTCACTTTCCCATGATTGACAGCTTCTCAGGAAGTACTTCAGTGTCTTAACACAACATTGAAGAAGAAAACTCTCCTATAGAAATCATTAATTGATATTAATTGAAGAAGCTTTATTCTTTCCCCAAGCTAGAGAGCCAATTTTTATTCAAATGTTTGTTCTGGAAAGTCGCATGCTAATTCTGAGGGCTTTTCATTCTGATTTTATCAATACCATGACAGTAAATGACTACAATAGCAAGATACACTCATATGGTGGCTACATCATTGTAAAAGGTTGTCAGAAATTTTCCTCCCAGTAGAGGGGACTCTGAAGCTCCAGATTAAGACCAAAAGCTGGAGTTGAGGATCTGAGCTCCTGCAGCTCTTCTAAACACCAACTGTGTGATATTTTATGGTGTATTAAAAATAGCAAGATTCAGAAATGGATTTACTGAACAATGAATTCTACCTTGCAGATCATGACCCAAACAAGACCAGTTTTATAGATCACAATAAACCTGACACAGCCTGTTTGTAACAGCCTTAATTCCTGTTCTGCAAATTTCCTTCCTTCTGGGTTCTGATCCTCTACTGTCATAATTTTCCAACTTCAATTGTTACCCCCAACCAAGCAGAGAACTCTTTTATTACTCCATCTTTCTTGCACGGACAGAGTGGAACATGAGAAACTCAGCCTGAAATTCCCCAACACTATCATCATGTACCTTTGTGCACAGCACCTCCAGTCTAGAATGCAGAAAGGGTTAAAGTTAATGATTTGACAAGTTCTGTCTCCTTCACAACTTCAGGAAGTGCCTTCTCATGGAAACCTACAGACACATAAAGCAATAGTTGTTCTGTAGTTCTCTTCTGTCAGGTAGTATCCTGGGTCTTTAAAGAGCAATGCACATACATTGTCATGACATTTTATCTGCTTTTATCTCCTCATTGAATGTTAGAGTTTTAGGAAATGGATCCTGTCAATTTTGCCATTATTCTGAGCACAAGGGACAGCAAGTGGCTTGATAAACGAAGGATAAGGTGCAATGTCAGAATGTTATATATAGTTGATTTCCCCAAATTTCTTCTTAGCATCTAAATTATAATAATAGTACATCTATTTGGAAATTCATGTCTCTTCTAATCCCTAAAAAGGACACTAAGAAATCGTTATTCAATGTATAATGAGTCACATGTTTGTAGGGGAACTTTGTACAAGGGCAAGTGTTTCACAAGTCAAAGACCAGATGCTGGACTCTGTTCATACCCACAGGATTTGCAGTTGTCCCTGTAGCTATGGAAAGTAATTGTGATAGTCCAGATATAACTATATTTGAAACACGTTAAGATCCCTTAGTACAAAATAAATTACTCCCATATACAAAATTATTTTAATAGTCTGAGCTAAAAGGCAAAAAGTTGAGAGGAAGACTGTGAACTGAGAAGTTGAAGCAGTGTGACTAACCAATACTCCTAGCCTACCACCTTCACTGTTCTTGTGAGGAGAGGTCTTTAGCTAGAGTTCCTGCCAACTGGGATGAAGCAATGTTAAGACCACAATTAGGAAAAGTATCACTGTTTCAAAAGAACATCTCTCACTGTTTCCAGGTACACCTAATTGGACTGTATCTATTTTCAATCAGATGGCTGGTGTTCTATTGCTCTATGTAGATCAGGATTAGGGATAGTCCAGCAACCCTTCCCATTGGCACATGGCAGCTTTCCTAACCCTCAACCTCTGACAGCAGCAAGCAGCAGACAGCTCTGAGCTGCAGCAGGCAGTGCCCTCTGGTGTTACAGTTCTCTTTGAGGCCTTGGGTGCTAGGTCACAGGCCAATGTGAAGTCCAGCAATTTAGGATCCCCAGGCTCTGGGTAGGATGACTTACATCTTCCAGGCTCAGGATGCAAGGATTAGCTTTACCCTCTACAGTGAAGAAGGTCACAGCTCCCGGGCCTAGGTGTGAGGATTCCTGAGCCATTAGCAGAGCTGGGAGTCACAAATGAGATTTCTTTCTTTTTATTTTTTTGTATGTGTATAAATGTACTGTCTGTGTACCCATGTCGTGCAATGCCGCGGAGGTCAGAAGAGGGTGTTTGATTCCCCTGGGACTGGAGTTCTCCTGGAATGGAGTTTCAGACGGTTCTTGTCTGCCATGTGGGTGCTGGGGATCGAACCTGAGTCCTGTGCAAGAGCAGTTGGCGCTCTTAACCGCTAGGCCATCTCTCCAGCCCCCACAAATAAGATTTCTGTAGCAGCTCTTGGGCCCACAGTGTCTGTGTCCCTGGCAATTCTTTGGAGCATTTCTACCCAGCAAGGCCTGAAGTCGTCTTCTCTTGCTCCTTCCTTACCCCACGCTCTGCAGCTCCCACATCACTGCATTCGTCTTCTCTTGCTCCAAGACCCCACACTCTGCAGCTCTCACATCACTGTCCAACACAGTTTCTGCCCTGGCCTCAGGAACTCTTCAACCACTGTGGCTGCTGTTCCTCATCTCAGAGTCTGGCTCCCCCTCTCCACTGATTAACCTACTTCCAGTGTAGCTCCTGCCATGAACACATGGTGCTGACACAGCTGCAGTGGTACCCACTGTCTCTGCTGCCGCTATCTCTGACAATGCATCTTTCTCCTTTCCTTTCCTTCCTTCCTTTCTTTCTTTCTTTCTTTCTTTCTTTCTTTCTTTCTTTCTTTCTTTCACCAGTTCAGCAGACTCTGCTAACAATGAATACCAAAATTAATCAAGTGAAAGCAATCCAGGGAAATCCTTTTATGAGCCTCAAATGTTGTGGAGAGCTGGTGTGGAGAGGGTCCCAGGATAGTACCCGAGACTTTAGCAAAGTTTTATGAATAACACCTGAGTCTTATGATTAACACCTGATTCCCTCCTACCTCAAAGTAAAGCCACGCTCACCGTTTGAGCTATGCAGGTGTACCCTGTATACAAGATCAGGCCAGATGATACCAATAGACTAAGGCCATGCAACCTGGGCTGGGAAGGTGGATAAATAGAGGGACTTTCTAGATAGAGGGACTCTCTCTCCTTTCTAGTCTGAGAGAGAAGCTTGCTTGCCTGAGGAAGGAGAAGGCTTAGAGGGAGAAGCTTGGAGAAGGAGAAAAGATGTGCCTGAATAAACCATTCTGACAAGACCTGCCTGCCTGAATAATAAAATGCTTTGAGAAGAACGAGCGAGAGGTGCTTTGTTGCTGCGGCTTTATACAAGTGTTTCCTACAAGTGTGCAAGTGTTTCATACAAGTGGTGGCCTGTCCGGGGCGGCCAAGCTCAGCCCAGAGCCCCCGGACCAAGTCTTATGTGTGGCCTTGGGCTCTGAGTGTGTGGGGCCATGGGCCGGGCGAGGCGGTGATGAATGGCTTCAGTATCGAGGAAGACAGCCGCAAGGGGCCTTGAGCAAGTGCAGCACAAAAGAGGCTCAAGCTGGATAACGACCATAGCGTAAGCACAACAAAGAGGCTTAAGACATTTGCCACAGAGACTTCAACAGAGCTGCAGAGACTTAAGACTGCAGCGTAAGTGCAACAAAGAGAGAAAAGACATTTGCTACAAAGACTTAAGAACGCAGCGTAAGCGCAACAAAGAGACTTAAGAGTCTTCAGCTTCAGACCAGGCTTCAACAGGGCTCGGCTAGCAGAGACTGTTAGCAGGCACTTGGAAGGGCCTCGGTGCCGCAGGCTCGGTGTAGCCAGAAAGAACCCGCCGAGCTGGCCCGAGCACCGATCGGACAGACCCAGAGAAAAAACCAGCCGTTCGACTGAAACTTGACGAAGGAAGTGCGGGGTGCACAGGAGAAGCGCGGGGCGTGCAGGAGAAGGACGGGGCATGCAGGAGATGACGTGTTGCCAGCCAGCAGCCTGCAGGCGAGGAGGCGGAGCAGCCCCGCCGAAGCGGGCGGTTAAGGAAGCTCGGGGCGCGCAGGAGATGCGAAGGAAGCATGGGGCGCGCAGGAGATGACGTAGGCGGCCAGCAGCCTGCAGGCGAGGAGGCGGAACAGCCCCGCCGAAGTGGTGGTTTGGACTTTCTCGTGACAAAAGCTGAACTCGGGACTGGGGCACTGCCGTGCGCGGGGAAAGGAATAGTTAAAGCACGGTAAAGGGACCAGTTAAAGCCCGGAAAAGGGGGAAAGTAAAGCGCGGTAAAGAGAACAGTTAAAGCCCAAAAAAGGGAAAAAGTAAAGCCTGGTAAAGGGAACAGTTAAAGCCCAAAAAAGGGGGAAAGTAAAGCCCAAAAAAGGGGAAACATTTAAAGCCCAGTAAAGGGGGAACAGTTAAAGCCCAGTAAAGGAGGAATAGTTAAAGCCCGGAAAAGGGGGAACAGTTAAAGCCCAGTAAAGGGGGGAAGGCTCCCCGGTAAATGGGGACAATAAGGAAAGCTCCCCAGTAAATGGGGACAATAAGAAAAGCTCCCCGGTAAATGGGGACAATAAGGAAAGCTCCCCGGAAATGGGGACAATAAGGAAGGCTTCCCGGAAAATAGGGGACAATAAGGAAAAAATAAGTAAAGCCCAGAAAAGGAGGAAAAGTTAAAGCCCAGAAAAGGGGGAACAGTTAAAGCCTGGAAAAGGGGGAACAGTTAAAGCCCAGAAAAGGGGGAACAGTTAAAGCCCAATAAAGGGGGAACAGTTAAAGCCCGGTAAAGGGGGAACAGTTAAAAATCTATTTACTAAAATAATAAAAAAGGGGGAGATGTGGAGAGCAGGTGTGGAGAGGGTCCCAGGATAGCACCCGAGACTTTAGCAAAGTTTTATGACTAACACCTGAGTCTTATGATTAACACCTGATTCCCTCCTACCTCAAAGTAAAGCCACGCTCACCTTTGAGCTATGCAGGTGCACCCTGTATACAAGATCAGGCCAGATGATACCAATAGACTAAGGCCACGCAACCTGGGCTGGGAAGGTGGATAAATAGAAGGACATTCTAGATAGAGGGACTCTCTCTCCTTTCTAGTCTGAGAGAGAAGCTTGCTTGCCTGAGGAAGGAGAAGGCTTAGAGGGAGAAGCTTGGAGAAGGAGAAAAGATGTGCCTGAATAAACTGTTCTGACAAGACCTGTCTGCCTGAATAATAAAATGCTTTGAGAAGAACGAGCAAGAGGTGCTTTGTTGCTGCGGCTTTATACAAGTGTTTCCTACAAGTGTGCAAGTGTTTCATACAAAATGTTAGCGCCAGGGAGCCACACAGGAAGCTATCTCCCAGGGATAAACAGCATGATTATATCACTTAAGAGGAGGCTTTGCACCACTGCAGTGGATGGGTCTTCATGAAAATAAAGTGTGTTCAAGGGCTGTAGAGATGACTCAGGGGTTAAGAGTACCAACTGCTCTTGCAGAGGACCTGGGTTCAATTCCCAACATCCACATGGTGGCTAAGAGCCATCTTTAACTTCCAGTTCCAGGGGAATCTGACACCCTCTTCTGACCTCCCTGGCATTGCACGACACAGGTGCACCAACCTACATGCAGACAGTATACTCATACACATAAGAAAAGAGGAAAGTGTGTTCACATCAATCATGGCATCATCTCTCTTACATCAGCCACAATGCTTATTCTGGTGGACCATTAGAGAAGTGCTCCTCTGTGGCCTGGATGAAAGAAATTTAGGGCCATCTCTAGTTTTCTAAGATTTGTGGGAACAAAATTATCAGGTACAAGCTGCCCAAAAGTATTATAATGGGGGCCATGCCTGTAGCATCTGTGGTTGACAGGAAGCTTTTACATGGTGTCTTTGGAATGTTCCAGAAGACAGTGCTGACAGAGCAGTCTTTCTTGCTGCTTGGATGGTAGTCTTCTACTCAAGGCCTCATCGGGACCAAGTAGGCATCCACCAAGTGCCAGTCAGAGAGGTAACTCACCCCACCCCCAAATATAGATATTTGGAGGGTATATTCAAAATAAGGATTTGTGGTAAACATAAACCCTGCTCTAACAGCATGCACCCAACAACCAGGGAGGGGCTGTCCCTAAGCAGTCAAGTTTTATACATATTGGGGCAGAAATGTCATAGGAATATTTCTCCTTCCCTAAGGCCAAAGTCTCAGCTTGTCTTCTACCAATCAGGAGCCAATTTCAAGTAAATTAGACCCTAGTTTAAGCATAAGTAACAAATAACAGCAAATTGCCAATTTAATTTTTTTCATCCTAATTCCAACAAATCTAAAACTTTGGGAAAATTTTCAGTCCTAAAGATTAATTAGGCAAGAAACATCTTATGACAAGAAAATTTATGATATTTAAAATAACAAATTATTACACATTACATAATTTAGTTAAAAATAAATACTTGCCTTATTAATACCTTTGCTGTAAGGGACTGTATTGTCTTCATTTCCTGTGTGAGGAAATTTAAGTTTATTTAAAAATGTATTGCTTATACATTGCAGTGAGGCCTTCTAGGACAAAGAAGTTGTAGGTGTTTATATTCAGGGGCAGGAGAATTAATTTTAGAAAGATAAATGTAGTTAACTTCTTGGGATAGCATCAGTGGAAACTTAAGACCAAGGTTCTTGTAAAATTCACAGGGTTTTCAGGCCATTTATGTAATATTCTAAACATCTGTCAGTTTCATCCAGTGACTGCTCAGAACAACAGAGCTTGTGAATAACACACATATATACAAAGAAATATTCACTAGTGACTTGATTATACTCAGTTTTGATTACTGATGCATGTTATTATGTATACTGATGAATTTTATCTTGGAATATCAGCAGGAGCTCATGTACAGAGGTGCAGGTAGGCAAGGACAAAATGGAGGCCAAGAACATGTGATGTGCCTGGTCCCATTGGATCTAACCATTTCCAACCTTAAACTTCGAAGACATGGTCAAGGTAACAGAACGTTTGGTCCTTCACCCTGGAGCCCCTCAGCACTGGGCTTTGGAACTTAACCTCAGATTTGCAACTGACCATTCAAATCTCAAAACACTGAATGAAGCTCAGACAATCCTAAACTTGTTCATTGGTCAGATAATAGTCCATGCATCTCTCTGTAAAGGAACATTGCCACTCTGCTTTCCTGTCCTGCCCACAGGGCACAGTGTATGCAGATACAAGCTATGCTGAATTTATGAAGAAACAAGACACAAACTGATAAATCATCATGGCTACTAAAAACAGTAGCACATGGGAAAGAGAGCAGTTATTAATGACTCTTCAATAGACCTATGTACAACAATGAAAATCCGAACATATATAACATTTAGAATCAGATTTGACAGTTTGATTGTTAGATTTCAAGAGGTTTTATTCTAAGACCAAGAAACAAACATAAAAGTTTTGACTTAGGTTCAGATTTTCAGTTAATACAATACTCTGGTGACTTACTTTTCCATGCAAAGATAGAACACCTGGCTTCTCTTAACTTTAGGAAAGTAGAAATGGCAAATACCTTAAACTTCTTTTTAATTGTTTTGAGAGCTTCATAGACTTATAGAAAGAATTTTAGTCATTTTGCTCCCTCCATCAGCAGATGCTGAGTCCAGACACTATGGACAAATGAGCAAAAGAAGTCTAATAATGGATGCTTCAGAACCCCTCATTGAGAAATTCTAATGGACTTTTAAGTTGGACATTTAATTCACCCTGTTCCCCTCTTGTTTCCCTGACTAGAAAATGTACCTAGCTACTGCCCAAGATTTTGTTCTCTCTGTAAGTATACTTTTGGGGGTCTTTTAGATAGATACACTGAGGTACCCAGTCACCACCTCCTATGCCCCTTTTCAGCATGGAAGAAGTCAGAGCAGTTGGTACCCTGATTTCCTCTTGCCAATTGGGGGTAACTTCCTCAGAGGGTAATGTGATAAAAGCAGGAGCTAAAAATTGGCTAGGCAGTTTAGGGTCAAGACCCCTCAAAAGAGCCAGTTTCTTTCTCAGCTGAGATCTGACTTCCTTGATCTGCCAGTGGGCTTATCCTTCTGGTTGCTCAGACTCCTGGCTCATGCATCCTTAACTCACTTGTCAGATTTATTGACCAGTAGGTAAATTCCATTAAAATCATGGTGCTAAAGACCCAATACAACCCCCCCCCCCGCGCAGCAGACATCATTCTATCTTGGAAACACTAACTGTGGTTAACTCTTGTGACCTTCCTTCAAGGATTTGAAGGACACAAAATGATAGGGAGAAATGAGTTGTGACCCCAGATTTTCCTCATTCTGCCTGACCCCCTCCTAAGTCCTCTATATTATATGTCGACATCATGAACTTGGTGACATTATTAAAGGCCCCTGGTAATAACAGTTTATTAACTACACCTTGACCCTTCATTATCAAATTGTCTCCCTTAACTCTATCTGCCTGGAGGTCATAGCCTGTGATACTAGCTTTGTTTCTCAGGTATGGTCTAAGCTAAAGTCATTTTTGATCCTGCTACATTGGTCACCTGGGACATCCTCTACTTCCTGGCTCTTCTCTGCCTTTTTCTCTTCAGGTGTCTGTTTTGCTTTGCCCACAGCCAACACCAGGTCAACAAAACAACAGCCCAGGTCGTCTCAGCAATAGTCAATAGGGACTCTGCATGTGCCCCTCCCGATGAGGTGATTTGTGTCTGGCTCTCATCCATCCACAATTCACGGGAATGAGATTGTCTCTCCCCTCCACGGTGCAGCTCCTGGCCTTTTCCCTCGGTGTCTGTCCAGCCAAAGATGGGCAAGACTCTCCAAAACCAGGGCGACCTAAGGCAGACACAGTCAAAATGTCAGAATGCCAGAGGTAAGGCCAACAAGGTTCAGGCATAGCACCTGAACTCCCACTTAGACTGCACCTCATGCAAAATTAAATACAAAGGGTGGAAATGTAGTAGCCAGTATGCTGAGAATTATGCAGTGCGCCTGAATAGAGCTTGTCCCTCATTAACCTAACCTGCCTAGGCAGGTGACCATAGCAACAACTGAGTTACAGAACTGGGGCAATCACAAGACGACACGATGACTACACTAAGAGGAGAGCTGAATGTGAACAGTACATAAACCCTAATCTTGCCCCCAATAAACGAGTCCAAGGCAGCTTACCTTCTGCCTGTGTTCACCAGATTCCCAGGTCTGCGTCTTGACTCTGCATCTTTCACCCCCTTTCATTCACGGTTGGACTACAAAATTCCCCAGCAGGCCTGGGGAATGGACTACAGTAAGAAGCTTCTGTGATGGAGGCTGGTGTAGACCCATTCACAGATCTAAACATGTATTTAGAAGGCACTGTGACAATTTGACGATGGCTATTTAGGCTATGACCTCTTCATCCATGGTCTCAGCCAGACTTGCTGAAACAGGGAGGAGTTCCTTCCTCTGAAGCAGGTATCAAATTCAATCAGAAAGCAATCATTTATATCCATAAGAGTAAACTATTACTGCAGGACAGGGCAGTCATTACTACAGCTCACAGGGTTCACTGATGGCTGGGGAAGAATGGTGGTGACTGCTCTCCCAGTGCAGTATCTTTAGCATTAGGGTCTTAACATCCAGGTCTAGTGGGTAGATGATCACAGAGGCAAGGGCCTGTGCGGAGAGACAGGACCTGAAGAGATTCATGGCACTGTGAAGTAACCTCATCTAAGAATCACAGCATATCTGCTTTATTACATCAAGTGTGTCTCTCCCAGCCCAACTTTAGGAGAATCATATAAACAAAATAAAGTCGCTTTATGCAAATATTTCCACATAGAGAAATGCTATTTTCTGGAAAATTCATTTGATTCTTTTAAAAGTAGCTGGAATGTATGTTTAAGTCTAAAATAAATTTTAAGAAACTGGTGGAATTTACTTACATATGGCTACTTAGGGGTTCTATTTACTTTTTATTTAATTCAAATACTCAAATACAGATTATATTTTTCTGTGATTGTTCTCCTTTGCCTATCTTTCAACTTTGTGTCATATAATTATCTTTTTAACTCTTAAAAATAAGCTGAATTTTTAATATTTGTCTTATTTTTCTTTGCTTATTTTCTCCATTTTTGGGGTGGGGTTTACCTCACTAAACTCATCAGAGATTATCCTTTGTTGCCTAAAGAGTGATGTTTTGGCTTTCTTAAAGTAGCTTCCTATTTTTATTTCATGTTAATACATTTTCTCTGTATTTTAATACTTACTAAATTTTTCTATCGCTGGATAGATGGCTCAGTTGTTAAAAGCACTGGCCATTCTTACAGAAAACCCAGGTTCTCATCTTAGCACCCACATCAGGACTAACGGCCATTTATTTATTTATTTATTTATTTATTTATTTTTATTGATGCTTTGTGTATTTCATACATCATTTTCCAATTCAGTTCAGGCATATATCCCTTTCCCTTCCCCCCACCCCACCCTTACCCATCCCAGATCATGCATTCTGCTGTAACTTTTCTGCATCTTTCTCTCTTTTTTTGTTTTGTTTTGTTTTGTTTTCATTTTTTTTAACAATAAGTGATAATTTGTGAGTGCAAGCATCCTTCATGTAAAACCAATTTGCAAGCTAACAGCCATTTATAACTCGAGTTCCAGGGGGTCATACACCGTCTTCTGTCCTCTGCAGGCATTTCATGACATGGGTTCACATACATACATGCAGGCATAACACTCATACACATAAAATAAATATGTTAATTATTATATATATATAGATAAGATATATATCTATTATATATATATAAAATAACTTTTCCTTTGTTCTCTACTCTCTTTTGCTGTGCTTCAGCATTTCTACAGGCTTAATAATAAAATTTAATATTGGGAGTCCACTCAGTAAAGACTTAAATTACATCTCACAAGTTCTATAGTATATTTATACTTTTGGATTTTTAGCATTTTAATTTTTATTGTGATTTTTTATCTATTTGTTTTTATCTATTTATATCTATCTATTATCTGAACATTTCCTCTGATCTGTTTTCATCATATTTCAACCCTTTCCCCCTTCCCATCTCGCCCTACCACCTGTGACTTCATGTCTTATATTCTTGTTTTTCATTTTTAATAGCCTATCACAGCTAGCTTGTGTTCCCCAAATGCTCTTGGGTATGGACCTGGCCCTGCCAGGTCTCACCTCCTTAAAGAAAAATGATTTTTGTTCTCTCAGAAGCTATCAGAAGCTAACAGATCCTCACCTAGGCCTGGGGCTTCTTGCCAATCCCACTCCATCCATGCTGAGATTTTGTCTCCCTCAGGATTACACAGATTTTGTGCATGCTACCACAAGTGCTGCATGGGTTCATATGTGTAACTTCCCTGTTTTGTCCAGATGACAGGGTTTCCTTGTGTCCATCTTCCACCTCTGGCTCTTAACAATCTTTCTGCCCCTCTGCCACAATTATCTCTGAGCCTTAGAGGAGAGGTGACATAGCTGTCTCCTTTAGGGCTGAGCACTCTGACACCCCTTATTCTCTGCATATTGAACAGCTGTGATTCTCTGCAAGTGTGATTTGCTGCAAGAAGAAGCTTTTCTGGTGAAAGTGGAAAGATGAGCTCATGTAAGGCTACAATGATGTTATCAGGAGTCCATTGAATAACATGTCCATTTACCAGAACAATAGTAATAAATACTTCCCAATAGACTGTGACCCATCTAGTCAAGGGTTTTTGACCCTAATAACATTGCCATGTATAGATTTCACATTGTGAAATGGGCCTTAAGTCCAGTGAAAACATAGTTGTTACCCCTGTAATATTTGTACCACTATCACACGAGGGGCCCTATCTTCTCAGGCCAGTAGTTATTGTGCCCCATGGGGTTCACTTTTAATGCTAAAATGATTTACCAACTTTTTCTTAAATCAAAAGTATTTGCAGTTTCTAATTATAATTTTGTTATTGCTTCCTCATTGCATTTTGGAAAGACAAGACTCAGATCTATAGCTGAATACATTTTTGGCATTTGAGTAACCATTATATCCCTTTTGTTAACTTTATAACTATTCAGTGTGTGTATATGAATACTGAGAGAGGCACATAAGCACCATACATGCTTATTTGGCAAATTGTGATTGTGTTGCTCAAACTTTTGGGGGGCACCAGTGGCTCATTGGTGTTCCAGTTACTGAGAAGGATGCTGGAATTTTCCACTGGATGCTGGACGTATTTACCCCCTTGGTCTTTCATTCCCTGCTCATCCCTCCAGAGACACACCATTTACAGCACCGCTTTTTCCTTTGCCTGTCATGGAACACAGGATGTTTGCCTCCTGCTGCTTCCCTCATCCTTCCTCAGAGCACATATGACAGTAACTAGGTAACACCTGTGGATGAAAAATGGTTATTCCTCTTCCCAGTGGTGAGTCAGAGATGTTCCAGGATCAATATTCCAAGCCCTTGGCAGTAGTAGGCATGTACTTGTTTCTTAAGAACTTCCTGTCACCAAAGGTAAGTTCTAGCTCTCTTTGGGAAGGGTGGAATGCATTAGGTGGAACAAGATATTAGTGTGCATGCACGTGTGTGTGTGTGTGTGTGTGTGTGTGTGTGTGTGTGTGTATGTGTGTGTGATCTGCACACACACTGATCTCTTTTGGTCCATCAAACTTCCACAAATTAGTGCAGAGTGAATAAATGGGGCTCACATAGTAAAGGGACGAGCCTCTTTAGTAATATAATGAAACCTATGAACTCACAAGAAGGCATTTCAGGATAATAATCACTACACGATTGTAAACTGTGTTCACAAATACTAAGCACTTTATAATCGTTTCTCCTAACCTTCACAATTTCCTGCGAAGTGGCTGTCAATAGCTGTATTTGCTGATGGATAAAGTATTCTCTTTTATACTACATACCCAAAGAAAAAATATTTAAAGTTAGGAAGCTGATTTCTTAGAAAATTTCTTGTTCAATTATAAATTATAAATCAGCTTCCTTCAAAACTCTTTAGTGGATCATTTTTTCCATTTATTTTATGCCAGTCTTTAAAATTTATTCTTTGACAATATATGTATATATGGTGAATTTTAGTAGTCCACATCTCGTTTGCCCTCTCTGCCTCCTCCCTTTCCATTGAATCTCTCCTTCTTCCCCCAAAGTCATTCTCCAACCTTTTTTGTTTTTGATGTGTAACCCATTGTGTTTAATAAGAGTTGCTTTCCTGATCACTTGTTGGGATACCAGAGCATGGAGTAATTGTTTTAATTTTAGCAAAACTTTAAGAAATTTTGGGACATAATATCTACAGTAAGAACTGACTTGAGATAGTATAGTTTGAGCTTCAAAGTAATTGTTTGAATTGCGTGAAGAAATTCAGGACACCTGGTTCACAGCAGCCTGGGATTTGGACTTGTGCTGGATAGCATTAGTGTCAACGTGACACACCTGGGTTGATGGAGCCTCAATTGGGGAACTGGGTCCATTGGACTGGCCTGTGGCCACATCTGTGAAGTATTGTCTTGATTGTTGGGCAATGTGGGAGGGCCCAGCCCACTACAGGTGGTGCCACCCTGGGCAGGTGGTTGTGTACCATATAAGAGGGTGGGCTGGGCATGGGTCAGGGGAGAAAGCCAGTAAGCAGCACTCCTCCATGGCCTGTGCTTCAGCTCCTGCCTTCAGGTTCCTGCCCTGAGTTCCTGCCTTGGGCTCCCTGAGTGATGAACTGTGACCCAGGAGATGTAAGCTGAATAAACCCTTTCCTCCCCAAGTTGGTTTCGGTCAGAATGTTTTGTCATAGCAATTGAATAAAAACTAGAGCAGGACCCCAGTCTACCCTCAGATCATATGCTCTGTGTTCTTCCTTGAAAGAGTGCCAAAGGGATTTGTGAGCCTCCAGCCTCAGTAAAGTTGTTATTCACCCAATCTGCAAGATTTCAATAAAAAGTTTTAAAATGAAAATAAACACAATTTTTATTTTTATTTCTGTGGTTTTACTCCCCCTCACATAAATTTCTTTTCTAGGTCTCCACTACCTAGAAAATTCAGTATTCATGGGCCTCCATGTGGCTCTGTGGGTAACAGCGCTTACCACCAAGCTTAACAACATGAGTTGAATGCACAAGATTCACATGGTGAAAGGGAGAAACAGTTTCCAAAATCTCTCCTTTGACTTCCACACTTGCACCAAGGCATACATCCATCCCACAGTAAATAAATAAATGTAACAAATTTAAAACAATATAGTACCAGTTATTAATTTCTTCTTGGGGAGTAGGCTTTAAATCCAATTGAGAAGTGGTTGGTGCCCATGACATCAATGTCACTGATACATCCATGGGTATATTTTCCAGGCTGGGAATTAGTGTAGCTCACAAGATGCACAGCTAGGTAAGCCCACTGAGAACTTTTCACACCCAGAAGACTGCATAACCCCTTTTGGTACTAGGAAAGCTAACAGGCAGAGAGGAAGCTTCCTGGGTTCTGGCTAAAACTTGGGGATACTGAGCTCATAGGTCCTAAGGCTGAATCAACTAGTATTATTTTGCTAAATGGACAAAGTACCCAAAGGCCATCTAAATATATATTTCTGTAGCCATAGATTAATCTGAGATGTGTCCTTGCAGAATAGATGGCAGTTACCACCAAGACTCACAACAGGAAGGGACATTTGAATCACACTTACTGCCCCTGCAGTTAAGAGACCATCAGAGAGAACACAGAAAGACTTAAAGAGACAGAGGTCGGGGGAGGGGGGCAGACCAAAACAGGGCTTTCTGGACAGGGCAGGAATTCTGTGCTCCTGGATTCACGGAAACGGCTGTTCTCTACAGAGAACATGCTCAGATCAGACAATACTCCAGCATGGAAGGGGAGAGATTCCTGAGCCTCCACTGCTAGTGGAGGATCTATTGAGAGCAGATGGCTTCTGGGGAGGAAGAGTCAGTTTTCTTTAGGGCTGTGGTCCCTGGTGGGTTGGTCAAACTCTGGTAGATGCTCCATACATCCACATACATGTTGTTCCACACATCCACATACATGTTGTTCCACATATGCACATACATGATGCTCCATACAGGTTGTTCCACACATGCACATACATTATGGTCCACACATGCACAACACAGATTACTCTCAGCAGTTTATTGAAGACAAAGGACATGAAGTTGGGGAGCAGACATGAGGGAAGAATCTAAGAGTAGTTCTGAGGACAAATATCCTCAAAAAACATTGTATGCATGCATGAAAATTTGAGAGAAAAAACAAAAATGCTATACATTATAAAACAAAATTTCCACGTGGGGGGGCTAAGGAAAGATGTTTCAGCAAAAATGGATCTTGAATTCAAATCGTGAGCCCTTCAGATTCCTGAAGAGCTCCAGGGCCTTGAGTTGGGACAAATGGGCAGCAGATATATTCAGCAAATTCCAACTAACCTCCCTCATATTAAACACTACGTAAGGCCTTGAGGAAAGATCAGAAGCAATGTGAAGGCACTGTTTTAGCCAGGGAGCACAGAGCACAGAATAATGAGCTAAACAGATTCTTAGATTTCAGGTTGAGGCAGGTGGCTCAGAAGTGTCTGTGGTGCTGATCACGAGGGACTGTCAGGCGTGGAGGGTCCAGGATGCCTTCCTAGAGCAAGCCCCACCTCACCTGAGCTCCTGGATGGAAATACACAGGGATGAACTTGGGAAGAGCTGATGATATGGAGGGATGTCAGACTGGGGAAACTGAGAGCATTCTACAGGGCTGAAATTCGACTGGATGAGGACAGCATTGTAGCCCTGCACTGAAAATAACAGAAGGAAGGAAAGCATTAAAAAATTTGCTCCTGAAAGGACAACTCAGTACTCACTGGTATCATATACCATTTGAACTTCATGTCTTTGAGTCTTCCCTTACCTGGTCTTTCCCCCAGAGTCTCCTATTAAAATGCAAATGAAGTTGGAAGTTGAATAAATCAAAAACCTCCTTATAAACTGAAAACTCAGTGAATTTTAGAATAGCTGAGGAATATTGGTGGAAAGTTGCCAAAGGAAACTTCACCCCATGTACAGTCTTGCTGCAGGCCACCTCCACATAACAATCCAGCCCCATTCTGTCTGCTATCCAGAAGGGACCCTGTTACTGCTTCAGTGCCAAGACCTTGAGGCTTGGGCTTCCAGGCTGGCTGGAAGCAAGTGAGAGAGAAAATGTCATGTGCACACCCTCAGTGGACTTCCCAGTTTCTGCAGGCAAAGATGGGCTTCCAAATTTTTCTGCAGAAGCATCCAGCTCTGACCTTCTGTGAGTCACCCACAACCAGGCTTTAATCCTTTCAAATGTCTGAAAATGATAATCATATCCCTTTTCCCATGAGCTACGAAAACTGCATTGTATTTGGTTCTTCATAAATCAATTATTTCTGACATATTGTCAATGCCTATGCAGCAGACAGATTTACAACTGCATTGTTAATTTAGAACAAGTTAAGTACATTTCCACATACATGTTCCTTAAGAAGGCAGAAAACCTAAGTGGATATGCAGAAAGAAATGTTTCAAGCAGAACATCCATGCAAACTCAATCAGATAAAAACCCAACATAAGAATGGAGAAATGAGTAAGAGGCCCCAAACTTACCTGAGGAACCTGGGCAGCTGGTCCTGCTGGGTGAGGGAGAGTTGACCTTCTTTAAGGGAGTCATGCAAGATAGGCTGATCAGGCTCCAGTAGTTGAACACACATCCAGGGACATCTGAGGACACAAATTTGACTCAATAGGCCTTAACATATACGGCAGAATGCATGAAATCGGTGAGCTAGGAAAGTGCAGGGAGGAGAGTAGCTCAAATCTGATTAAAATGCATTACATGAAATGCACAAAAAATAGTAAAAGTATACACTGAAAAAAGGTGTCTCATCCTTAGAGAGTCACAGATTCCGAATCCCTAGGCTGGCCACTCGTCTCTCTTTAACCTCAGAGATGTGATGGATATATAATTAGCTCAACCTATTCAACGTGGATAATGCACCCTATTTTATGGGTTTCCCTGGCTTTGTCAACAGTCTATGTATAGAATCCTGAGCTGAAAAGCAGATGTATTAAAATGGAAAGAAGGAAGACATATTAGGATTTGGCCAAGAAGTGGAGGAGAGTTGTGAAGATAAATGACCAGGAGCAGGTACCGAGTGGGGACTGTGACGCTGCCACCCGACAGAGACTGCAGGGGCACCAGGGCAGCGCTCTGTGAGCTCCTCTCCTTGGCTCCCCGCCTTTCCTTCCTACCCCCTCCTTTCTTTTCTGCCCCCCCTCGTCACCTTCCTTCTCCCTTTCCTTTCCTTCCCTACTTCCCTTCCTCCCCTCCTTTGGGTCTGCCTTTAGTCCCAGCTGGTCTGGAACTTGCTATGTAGATCAGGCTGCCCTTGAACTCATAGAGATTGGCCTGCCTCTGCTGGGATTAAAGGTGTGCACCACCAAGCCAGGCCCCTCCTTCCTTCCTCCCTCTCTCCCTCCCTTCCTTTCTTCCTTCCCCTTCCCCCTTCCTTCCTCCTCCCTCCCTCCCTTCCTTCCTTCCTTCCCCCTCCCCCTTCCTTCCTCCTCCCTCCCTCCCTTCCTTCCTTCCTTCCTTCCTTCCTTCCTTTCTCCTCCTCCTCCTTCCTTCCTTCCCCCTCCCTCCCTCCCTTCCTTCCTTCTCCCTCCCTCCCTTCCTCCCTTCCTCCCTCCCTTCCTTCCTTCCTTCTTTCCTTCTTCCCCATCTTCCTTTCCTCCTCATTTCTTCCTTCTTAGTTCTAATGACTGAAGAATTAGATGGAGTCAGTCTGGGTGCGTTAGTGCTGACTATCACATTCTTCTCTATAAGATGTAGACAGGAGACGCCATAACGCGCCAGGCCAGTAGGATCGAAAGCTTATTCCTGGACAGACTGTCAGCCCATGAAAGGAAACAGCCAGAATTGACCAGAGTCCAAGTCAACAGCTCCAGAGAGAGTGGACTGTTTTACCTCTCATCCACCTGTGCCCCTTTTCTAAGCCTAGGGAACAACCTGCGGAAGAGGGGGCGTGGTAGAATGTAAAGGCTGCGATTGGGGTGAATGGTGAAACTACAGCAATGTAGTCTGGACACTCATTTGATCAACTTGATTGAACAAACAACCTGTCACCCCCCACTGGATGGTGGGGCTGTAGGTGTTTGGGCACAACAGCCTGCAGATAGGTTTTGCATGAAGGATGCTTGTACTCATGGATTATCACTTATAGCTAAAAATGAAAAAAAAAAAAAAATACTGAGAGAAAGATGCAGGACAGTTATGGCAGAATGCATGATCTGGGATGGGGTAGGGGGGAGGGAAAGGGAAATAAGCCTGAACTGAATTGGAAAAAATGTATGAAATGCACAAAGCATCAATAAAAATTAATTTAAAAAAAAAAAAAAGATGTAGACAAAACTGAGTTTAGACTTACATTCCTAAGCCCAGGAAAGTCAAAGAGAATACAGTTTAAAAGAGTTGGATTTAGAGTATACATTTCATTTTTTTGAAATATGCACCCTGTGGAAGACATCACTAATCCAAGTGCTTGTTAAATAGTGTATTCTAGTTTGAAAAACTAAATAATTTTAGGACACTTTTTTACACACAGAAAAATGTAATTATAGAATTCACATTATTTCTCTTTTCCAACATTCAGTCTAATTGGACCATATAATGAAATGTTTAAATATATCCATATATTTTTCACAGAATATAAACTTAGACAGGTTATCCTCCTGGAAGCACATTGGGGTATTTTGGGATACATAAGTGTGGCTGAGGCAGAATTTTTTCCCAGATGTTCATTTTGACCCAGGGCAGCTCAATCAAAGTTTGCAAAGGTTCCAGCATGCCTCATGGGAGTTTCCAGAAAAGGAAGCACATGGGTTGTACTGGCAAATGGAGAATGTGGGTAGAAACTTGAATACAATGATTCCCAAACTTGAAATCTCCCTAAGATCACATTAAAGAACAACTTTGCTCATAGCAGCAGTGCTAGAAAGTACAGAAGAAGGCTGAGCTGATGATTCTCCAGGAAGTGAGGTAACAGAGTCTCTAAGGAGGTAGCAGTGTGGTAAGGAGGTTGCCTGTGAGGGCCAGTGAAGAGACTCAGAAGAAAAGAAAAGCAAAAGATGCCCACAGGGATAAAACACTCCATGACAACTCATGGCAAGACAGATGGGCAAGCGGTGATTTCCAGGAAAGCCCTTTGAAAGGCTGTGCCCACATTGCCATAAGATTGGCTTTTATTCCATAATGCATGGTGCAATGGCTGACCCAGGTTCAAGATATAAGTGAAAAACAGAAAAAAGAAACAATATTAACCCTAGATGTTAAATTTCAGATATATTAAATAATAGCTACCTATCGAGAGCTTACTCATGTTCAGTGCTGTCTCCATTCTCCGGGAGGAAATAGCATGCTGAGGTTTCAGTTGTAAATGTAACAAATGCTAAGAATCTGTAGGCATTTGAATATTTTCTTCAGTATCAAAAAATGGATATTGAACTTTTATTTTTTAATTTCTAAAATTTCATTCATCATTTTTATATTATGTGTATGAGTGTATTGCCTGCATGTACACAAGTCTTGCACTTCCCAAGGAGGTCAAAAGAGAGTGTTGGACCCTCTGGAAATGGAATTACAGACAGTTGTTAGTCACCATGTGGGTACCAAGAATTGAACCCAGGTCCTCGGGAAGAGCAGCCAGAGCTCTTAACAGCTAAGATATCTCTCCAGCCCTGGTTATTGAACTTTCATACTTACTGATTCATGGATAGAGAAAATGCTTACATACACATGTATACATAAAATTTATAGAGTGCATAATATTTACAATATGCACATAATTGTGAATATTTATAATTATATTATAAATATATTTCAATTTTTCTCTATATAGCAAATATAATTGAACTTTAAACTGTGTATAAACATTCTATTGCCAGGCATGGTGGCGCATGCCTTTAATCCTAGCACTTCGGAGGCAGAGGCAGGCGGATCTTTGTGAGTTCAAGGCCAGCCTGGTCTACAGAGTGGGTCCCAGGACAGCTGGGGCTACAGGGAGACCCTGTCTCAAAAAGACAAAAAAATATTCTATTATTGATACTACGATGAATACATGTACAATGTGAGAACTAAATGCTGTGTCTTACTGCAGGAACTGTTTTGAATTCAAGTATCAGATATTTGTACCCCACGAACAACCTGCAAAGGGAAAAAGACAGAAATGTTGGAAAGGGAGTCAAGAGGCAGACAGAAAAAAAAAAAAAAAAAAAAAAAAAAAAAAAAAAAAAAAAAAAAAAAAAAAACTAGCAAAACAACGAGGTCTAGGATGTGCCATAGATTAGGTTATGAATTCAGATATTCATTTATTAGGAGACAATCACAGGTGTACAGGAAAATGCAATCTTTTCAGCTACTTCTGAGCAAGCTCATGAGAATGTTCCTGCAAGTCACTTAACTTTGTGAGTGTTGGTCTCACATTCCCACATGTTACTGAACTCTTCTTTGTGACCCTGCACAGCATATACCTCCTTCTCCCTTTCTATCCTACATGCAGTAGCATAAGGTGGCTTTGCTGAACTGTCTCCTCAGGCTTCCTAAGTCCTTACAGGGAACGGGTCTGGATAGAGGACTCAAAGCCAACAGGAGCCTCCCCACACTGTTGTTTCCTGACTGGACTCCCTCAGCCCTGGTGTGTCTCAGACTCCTTTGTTCAACAACAGGACTGCTGAGTTAGTTTTGCAGATTTGTAAACTCTTCCCATTTGTACCCCTGTAGGAACTATACTTCCTGAAGGAAAGAACACATGTTTACATACAGGGGTAATTGTCTCCACCCTTGTGGAAGCCAAGTCCCTTAAGGCCATATTTGAAAAAGCTCAGAATCTCACCTCCCTCTGTTGACTTTTTCTTGTCTATCTATCCACAGACTATGGACCTTTTCATCCTTGAAACTACTGCCCAGTCTCCAGAACTATCTGAAATGGAGCTCTATGTATTTATTCCTGACTTTATCTCATATACTCTGAAAATTCAGATTGCAACAGGTTTTAAGAAATAAATATGCATCCTCCAGGTTTTTTATACCTCTCCTACTTTAGAGGTTCAGTTAATCTCCAGAGTGTGGAAATTCATTAAAAAATGGTTACTAGGGTTTAATCAATATTTTAAATGTCATGGTAATTATTTATTAATAAAACGTTATGTAATATCTTTAAAGAAACAAAAATAGCCTGCTGTCAAAGACCTGATGTAAGCATGGGAAAGATGTATTGAGACCATACTTGCAAGTGTACAGTTGGTCTCTGGAATACCAGAGAGTGTTACCAAAGGCCACTAAACCAATAAAGCAAATATAGGTCTCTTTGAGTCAAGCAAGACTCCTCCATCAGCACCAGCTACACCTCACCTGCCTGGAAATACTGTGCAGCAGTGGCAGCCATATACCCATATATCCCAAATCTAATTGGCTATTAGCTCTCTCCTTGGAGGAATAACTCATGGCTGATGCCACAAGCTTACATCCTCTACAGGTTAGGAGATGTTATAAACCACAGTAAGACCCTGTCATATTTTACAAGAAAAAATGTAATTCATAGATTAATACACCATCCAAATATCTGTGTCTATACCAAAGTAACCTACCATTACAATTAGTACTGTTTAAATACCTATATATCTAAATGGCTATGCTTCAGTAGTAGGACTGAAAGGTTATTCCTGGACAAACTGCCAGCCTGTGAAAGGAAACAGCCAGAATTGACCAGAGTCCAAAACGACAGCTCCAGAGAAAGTAGACTGTTTTGCTTCTCATCCACCTGTGCCCCTTTTCTAAGCCTAGGGAACAATCTGCAGAAGAGGGGGCATGGTAGAATGTAAGGACTGTGATCGGGGTGAATGTTGAATCTACAGCAATATAGTCTGGACACTTATTTGATCAACTTGATTGAACATACAAGCCTCCCAGCTGGACAGTGGGACCCTTGAGCTGTGTGGGTTTGGGCACAACTGCTTGCAAATTGGTGTTGCATGAAGGATGCTTGTACTCATAAATTATTACTTATTGTTAAAAAATGAAAAAAATAATAATAAATAAAATATTTTTAAAAAGGAACAAAAATAGAAAAGAAAAAAGAGCAAAGGGTGTCACCCACATGTAGGTTGATTTTTATTCCAAGAGTTGCATTTGTATATTATGTGGTCAAATGTGTGTACATGGAAATGTGTACAGATATAATTGTGCCTGTGTATGTGCATGTATATGTATGTGTGTATGTAAGTATGTACAAGTGTTTACGTATGAGGGTGAGCTTATGAGTGTGTGTACTTCACATAAGACAGGGGTTGCCATGGAGAGCTGGCAGTGGATCATAGCTTGATGAGTCGCCTCAGTCTGGCGTTTGGCAATCCTGCCTCTTCCCTGATTGTCACTTTCCCAGTCACGTTGTCTTACACCTGCCTTGTGGGCCTTTCTTCATCTGGTCTGTTACACAGCAACATTGTAAACTATGAATTTGTCATCGCATTGTTGGAATTTATGATCATAATCAGGCTTTAGCCATCTAAATTTCACACAGAAACAATTATTGTATCTTAACCTGTGAGAAATGTCAGGATTGCCCTTTGTTTGGGATTGGCTGCTGCACAGGACAGAAACAGTGTTTTAAAGACTTCAGTAAGCACAGCCTTGTGTTCCCTTCTGCTCGAATGGCCACTCCTAGCAGAGAACTTTCTTTCTCTCTGTTTGAAAATCCAGTTTACCTTTTTATGATCACTTGTCTAAGGCCTTCTGTGAAATCAATTTCATAATGCAATTTATATTTGTTACCTTTAGACTGACATAGCCCCAATATTTAAGCACAAAAGTTTTTTTAACATGATTCCTCATACAAACATTCATTCAAATAACTTTGTACTACTCATTACTTAGAGTTGCACTGAAAACTATTATAAGAAAACATAAAAATTAATTTTTATTAAGTAACTAATTAATCAGTCTATTAGTTTGAGACAGGATTTCCCTGGAGCCACAGCTGGTTTGTAACTCCTAATATAGACCATGCAGGCTTCTGTCTCCCTAGCACTGGAATTGAAGGTATGTGCCCCATGCCAGGCTGCTGAATTAAAATTTTAAGTGATATCATTCATCTAAAAAATAGAGACATCAAGTTGATTTTTCTTTTTCGTAGCAACCAAAGAAAGGATCTGAATACATCAATGCTCCAGGGCCCCAAGCTGTGAGGGTTCTAAGGCCTTTAACACATTGTCTCCAGAGTCTGATCACATGCACACAGTATCACAGTAAAAGCAATGGGGAGATGTCAGAGCCAGATAACTCATCTTGCAGAAATGAAATGGGCACTGCCATGTGCTATATTCTCTCCTTGACTCCCGATAATATTTTCATCAAATGAACAAAGCAAACGGGGCCAGAGTCCGAACCTCAGGTGGAGGTGTCACACTCTGGATTCACTTCTCACTGTGAAGAAGGGCAGAACAGATTCTATTCCTAGCAGCTGTAAGTCTCTACAATATCCAAATGGGGAAAAAGCCACTCAGAATCTAAAAAGAAAACTGAAGCATGTCACTGGGCATGCACATGACATCAGGGATGGCCACATATTTAGAAAAAATGTGATGCTGCACAAAAGCCCTGTGTGTGGTGTCTGTGAATCCTGAGAATCGCAGAAATTCACAGAGCAGAAAAAAGTCCCCACTTCTCTGACAGAAAAGAAGTTCCAGGACCTTGACAAGAAGTTAGCTGACTTTTGAAGGATAAATGGAGCAGGTGGAAATAATTGTGAGAAATTTATCTTTTGCTCCAAGGACTCTGCCACTCGATCATTCTTCTTCCCAAACATAAATTTCCTATCCAATCCAACACTCTAAATCACATATATCAAGAATCTATCTGTCTATCTAACCATCCATCATCTATCTATCCATCATCTACCTATCTCTATTTAAAGAAAATATTGTTTATTCATCCCAGATGCCCATCATTCCACAATTTTAGTTTTGTGGAAAACATACTTGTTTCCATGGGATCACATCAATTAAAACACCGTGGGAGAGCCTGGAGTGCTTTTATTAGTATCACAGGACAATACAACATTGTCCTTTAGATCCGACATCAATTACCTGGAATTAGTGGATCCTGAGCTCTTAGTAATACGACAAACATGTTGAATAAAACACTTCTTTTGTGGTCCCCGAGTCTGTGGGCATTAGTTACAATCTGAAAAGTTACACAGAGAACCTTCAGGACCCCCATCAGGGTCCAGTCACAGGCATGTCTGCCCCACACTGTCTCCCAGGTGACCATGTACTTGACTAGTAATAAGCTTAACAAAATGCTGACAGTGCTGAGTGCTGGGAACCACATGTCTAAGCATCAAGTACTCACGGGCGGTCATCACATTATCTCTATCTGGAAAAGAAGACAGGCTGCTTAGCTTGCTTTTTGTCTTCTTCCTTAACCAACCACATGCTTTGCTTCATGTCTATGGACCCATGAGTCCTCATCTTCACTTCCCATAGACATCTTGACAATACGTGGTACAGTGGTTTAGCTGCAGAAACCTAACCTTTCAGAAGTCAGTGGGTATGGACAGTCACCCTGAGGGCATTGCTTCCTCTTCAGGCAAATCTCTTCTATTTTTCTTTTTTTCTTTCCAGACAGGGTTTTACTTCATAGCCTAAGCTGGCTTGGAACTTAACCTTGTGGACAAGATTGGCCTTGGGCAGGGACCCTCCAACTTCCAGAGCCCTGGGATTATAGACATGTGCCCCACCACACACATCAATAATCAGTATTGCAAAAGCAAATTATTTTGTAGTCTTCAGCAACTGTACCAGTGACCACAGGGGGAATATACAACTTGTCTTCTAGCCTTCTAGACCCCCAAGTTGTGCAGCAAACAAGGGCAGGCATTAAACACTGGTCTCCACTCCAGTGCTTTAAGACTCAGTGATATGAGACAGTTTTACCTCTGATAACAATGTAGGTTATATTAGCATTTTCTCAATCTCCTTAGGTATTTTCACTTCTTCCCTACTTGGTTTTGTTAATTTCTTTCAAGAAAAATTATAAGACCAAGTTAAATATAACGTAAAGGTATCATACAGGTATGCCAATAATAATGCATTTATTGTTCAATCTTCAATGAATAACAGTGTATTCTATTAAGATACTTGAAATTTTCTGTTATTTTTGTTAACTGTGCATATCAGTTTGGATATCACCTGAAGTAGTGAGGAAGAAAAGAAAGGAGTCAGGAATACAGCTTCTAAAATAGCATAGATAATTCACTTCTCTACCATGCAACAATCTTGTCCAGGAATCAAGTATGAGAGGCAGTGCTGAATTTGTTCTTGTTAGTTGGTTGGTGGGTTGGTTGATTGGTTCTGGAGTTGGAACTAGGGCCTCCCATTTGCTAGGTTAGCACACTAAAACTGAGCTGTATTTCCAGCCCTGACCTAGGCTTGCACACACAGACTGTGCAGCATTTCTGGCTCTGTCTTGATAATATAAGCTTTGTGTGTATTGATTCTCTTTTATTCTCCTTCTTTGTGAGAGGGTAGTAGAAACAGATAATCAGGAGAGCATCCAACTGTTTCCTGGGAAAGACCTAAAACTAACATACATCATTTCCCGATTATCTGATTTTCTGGATCTTGTCACATGTCCATAACTGGCAGCAGAGGAGGCTGGAGAAGGTTCTGCTATGTGCCTGGCTACATTTGGACTGCAAATGAAGTAGAGAAAGGATATCAGTTAGAGCTTTCTATTCAGTCTACCTTCTATTAGCACTTGGAAAGTTCCAATACCCATTTTTGTTGTTGTTGTTGTTGTTGTTGTTGTTTGTTTGTTTTTTTGTCTTTTCGAGACAGGGTCTCCCTGTAGCCCCAGCTGTCCTGGAACTCACTCTGTAGACCAGGCTGGCCTTGAACTCACAAAGATCTGCCTGCCTCTGCCTCCCAAGTGCTACAATTAAAGGTGTGCACCACCATGCCTGGCCTCCAATACCCATGTTTTAACCGAGGTAATGGGTGTCTTTCAGTGTTAAGTACATCTGAGTTGAGCTTATGGGGGATCACAGGTTTCATGAGTCCCTGTGTCCAGCAGCTGAGGTCAGAACATTGGGAATAAGAATGCAGGTTGCTTTGAAGTGCCTCTCCACAGAGCCTCACTCTCCACATGAACAGAAATGTCAAACAAAATCAGACTCTAGTTTACCCATTTTTTTCTCCATATGCAATATTTAAATATTCCTATGAGGACTTTCCTTCTTGCAGATATAGTCATGCATAATTTTCATTAAAGGTTCTACCCATTTTCCCTACATTGAAATTATACTTGTGTCTCTCTTCATGCAGAGGCATCACTGTGGAGGTGTGTTTACCCACACATCTCTCCCTAAGTGCAGGTTCAAATACCAGCAATTCCTGCACAGCTTTCTAGGGATCTGTTTTACCTGAGGATTCCTGATATAATGAGAAATAACTAAACTAGTTTTGGCTGGCAACTTTTATACATTAGAGCATATACCACCAACATGGAAAGCATTAAAACTCCACTTCAATTTTTTCACCTAACTATTAAACATATAGATTATTTGTGGTTGTTTAATGTGGCAATTGAGAAGAATGCAAACAGAACAGAAGCAGAACAACAAAGCCCCTGTTTTAGTTGCTCTTTATTTGCTAGGTCTTAGGAGAAACTAAAATAAAAAGTGCCTCCTGTTGCTGCTACCTTTTGGAACTCGCCTTTCTTCAGCTAGAACATAAGCAGACAATGAATGCTTACCGACAGGAACTGGAAGGGAAATCTGAACAAGAAACTCCTGTGTCTTGGCTCCTCAGGTATCACCTGATACTGAAGTGTTTCCAGTAAATGATACCCACTCAGAATTAGACTATTAAACTCTGAATTTGGCACTAAATTCAATGGAAATGTAAAGAAGAGAGATGATTTTACTTCTGTTTCAAGTGCATTAAAGGAGAATGTGAATCTTGTGCCAGAATTAATAAAACTGTATTAAGTCAAATGTGTCAATTCAGGCAGTTTTGTAAATGAACTTGGGATGGGATATGCCCCTATTTCCTATGCATGCAGACATGCTAACTTCCTCCTGAGGTTAACAGCAGTCCGCCATGAAAAGCCAACATTTTTTTTCTGTCTTTGGCTATGAAAAGAAACATGCTCTCCAAAGCACACAGCAGTGCAGGTGTGCCAACCTTTGAGATACTGATTCCAATTCTTTTAAATGAATGACATATGAATAAAGGAATACATGTGTGCCTGAAATTTTGGTAATACACATACAAAAGTAATTCAGCCCCTACCTTGTTAAGGAGGGATATCTGGGCATGTGTCAAAATACAAAGGAAACTGGAGGTGATAGTGTTAAGACAAATAACCAGAAACAGAAAGGCAAAAATTGTAAAGTTTTATATAAGAATCTAAAAGATCCCAGTGGATAGAATGAGGAGGAAATGGTGGCGATCCAGAGAAACAGGAAGAATGGGAAGGGGCGCACAGGGGCTGAAAGCCTGGGCTTTGGAGTCAAGGTGTGGAGAAGTGCCATATGGCATAGCGTATACACTTAATGATGCTGGACTGTGTGCTGTAAACTTGCTAGAAGATAAATATTGCTTTAGTTTTCTTAACATATATACACAATTAATAGTAACTAGAGAAATGATAATAATCGGGAGTAACAGAAACTTGGGCAGGTTTATGGCTTGGTGGGGGTAAGGACTTCATTGTCATCTTCTTCTCTGTAAGCTCAAGGAAAGCCTCCATGAACGGTATACAGATTTGGCATGTTAGTCATATTTCCACCACATAGATTTACAACATGTGGCAGAGCACAGACAAGCCAGTGGTTTCTCAAATGTCGCCCTCTTCTGTTAAGAAGTGAAGGTCATTTTCATATTCTAAAACCTTGTGATGAGATATTCCCAAGGTAGCAGAAAGAAAACGCCATATTTGGGGATAGAAGAGTTTACTCTCCTTGTCCTCCAAGTGCTGTGTTGTAGAACACATTAACTTTTCCCGTGAACTCTACTGCCCTGTCCTGCACAATGCATCACTATGCCGAAAACTGGGTTTCCCTAGAAATTTTCAGTTTTGCAGGACTTTGTGAAGGGGGAAGCAACTGTTTTACCCCCTTTTAGAAAGTTAAAAATTTGCCAGAGTATAATATCTGAGCCACATTTGTTGCAATCATTCTTAACCCTTTACCACTTTGTTAGCTCCTACCTGAGTAGCCTTCTCCAAATCAGAGAGGAAGAGAACCTGCATCCTCAGGCCTCCCCCTTCCATACATATCTCTAAATACCTCGATGAAGGATATGTCCATATTTAATGTTTGCTTTTATTTGAATATTAAGAGATAGATAAGAACTTTGACATTAAATTGTATACATCAAATCTGAATGAGAACAATATTTTAAAGCTAGTTGATACTAAACAATTTCTCATGTTTATTGGGTATTGGTGTCACCAGCATTTCTGAAACATGGATACATCCAATGACATTAAATCTGGGTAATGTGCAGAGCAGTCACTTCTCTACATTTTACAAAATAAATGTAGAAATGTTGCTGTGAAAGGCAGCTGGCTTTTGAGCTGTGTTCTTCCTCAACCCATCCCCATACTCACAAGAACATGCTTTTGACTCCCCTTCATCTTCATTCTTAGTCCATTGGTTTGCCAACCTCCCGTGAGAGATCTTTCCAGTGCCCTGTGAAGGCTAGGAAAATGCAGTCAGGCTTTCATCATACATATTTAAAAGTGAAGTTGCAGGAGGCCTCACATTGAAAGATAAGGGTGTATATTTATTTATCTTTTTTTGATCACTGAGTGGTTTATGAAGCTCTCTTTGACAGCTTATCTAGCAGGAAACTCCACTGAATATTCCAGCACTCCTAACACACTGCCTATTTAATCTTCTGCTGTAAACAAAAGTTTAGAGTGTTTTTTTTTTCACTTTTACTCTATTATCAGACAGAAATGTGAGTGTGAATGTCAATTTATTTTGGAAAGCCAACGGTCTAAAATTAAAATGGAAAATACCCCCAAATGCAACATACCCATGGTAGGGTGTGTGTCAGCTAAATTTCTGACTGCAACAATCAAGATCAATTCAGAAAATATGTATTTAGTTATCACCATGGATAAGCCCATTGCTAGCCATTGTCCAGAGAAAGAGAGGGTAAAATTCACCGTGGATTTGCAGGTCAGACTGACCTCCTCTTCTACAGCACAATTACCCTTGCCTTCAATATCTGGCTTGTTCATATTATATATCTTTTCAAATTATCTTCTGTGGACAGAATCTTATCATGTTTCATTTCTAGTTTTCTCTCTCCAACAAAAAACACATTCAATATTAGCTACCTACAACATATTATTTTATATGAACGTGGATGTAAATAAATACTGGACACTGTTCCTGTCTTTAAACAGTTTGAAGTTTAATAGTGGAAAAAATCTAATAATATAACCTAAGAACTAAAAATACTTTAAACTAAATAACTTAGTTGCCTTCTGCAAACTTCCAATTACATTTTCTGATTGGCGTTGGGAGCCAACACTGATTCCTGATTCACCTTGGCCATTGTCTTTTTTAATTTTTATTTATTTTGTATGTGTAGGAATGCACTGTCTGCGTGCAGGTTTGTGCACCCATGTCACGCAATGCCACGAAGGTCAGAAGAGGGTGTCAGATTCCCCTGTAACTGGAGTTAAAGACAGTTCTCATCCACCATGTGGGTGCTGGAGATCGAACCCGGGTCCTCTGCAAGAGCAGTTGGCACTCAACCGCTAGGCCATCTCTCCAGCCCTAGCCATAGGCTTAAGTGCAACAGCCAGCACAATGTCAGTTATGAATTTTGTAGGAGAATAATATGAGACTGTATTTTAAAAACGGGGATCCAGATGTAACTCTGCTAATTTCTTCAACCGTAATCTCAATTTTACACATGAGAAAACAAACAATAGCAAGAAATGCCTGGGATTGATTGAACCATGTTCCAAAGCTAGCTGTTTTGGTTTGAGTGTGAAATGTGCCCACAGGTCTGTGTTTGCATCTTCAGTTTCCAGCAGGGAAGGCTGTTTTCAGCAGCTCTGGAGCCCCAGGGAAGCAAGGCTGCGCAGCACCAGTGCACCTGGGATACACACTGGTGGTGCACCTGGGATGCACACTGGTGGTGCACCTGGGATACACACTGGTGGTGCACCTGGGGTACACACTGGTGGTGCACCTGGGATGCACACTGGTGGTGCACCTGGGATGCACAATGGTGGTGGAATCCAGTTCCTGCCCTAGAAAGTTCTGTTTCCGAACTACATTTTTTCCTGTTAAATATGACAGGGTCTTACTGTGGCTTATGACATCTCCTAACCTGTAGAGGATGTAAGCTTGTGGCATCAGCCATGGATCATTCCTCCAAGGAGAGAGCCAATAGCCAATTAGATTTGGGATATACAGGCATATGGCTGCCTCTGCTGCACAGTATTTCCAGGCAGGTGAGGTGTAACTGGTGCTGACGGTGGAGTCTTGCTTGACTCAAGGAGACCCGTATTTGCTTTATTGGTTTAGTGGCCCTTGGTAACACTCTCTGGTGTTCCAGAGGCCATCTGTACACTTGCATCTAAACATATGTGTCTATACCAAAGTAACCTACCATAACTATTAATTCTGTTTAAGTACCTATATATCTAATTGCTTGTGCTTCATTAGTAGGATCGAAAGGTTATTCCTGGACAGACTGTCAGCCCATGAAAGGAAACAGCCAGAATTGACCAGAATCCAAGACAACAGCTCCAGAGAGAGAGGACTGTTCTGCTTCTCATCCACCTGTGCCCCTTTTCTAAGCCCAGGGAATAATCTGCGGAAGAGGGGGTGTGGTAGAATGTAAGGGCTGCGATTGGGGTGAATGGTGAAACTACAGCAATGTAGTCTGGACCCTCATTTGATTAACCTGATTGAACATACAACCCCTCACTCCCCGCTGGAAGGTGGGTCTGTGGGGGTTTGGGCACAACAGCCTGCAAATTGGTTTTACATGAAGGATGCTTGTACTCATGGATTATCACTTATAGCTAAAAAATGGAAAAAAAAAACTGAGAGAGATATGCAGGACAGTCATGGCAGAATGCATGATCTTGGTTGGGGTGGGGGTGGGGGGGAAGGGAAGGGGAGATATGCCTGAACTGAATTGGAAAATGATGTATGAAATGCACAAAGCATCAAAAAAAAATGTTAAAAAAAAAAAAAAGAAAGTTCTGTTCCCACACTTTCCAACATGTGGACTAGCCCTGGTCCAAGTTCCAGTCTCCCACTCTTCCCACCATGAAGGGGTGAAGACGGTGAGCTGAAGTGAGTCTTGAGCCGAAGTGAGTCTTCCCTCCTATAAATTATTCATGCTGTCAGTAATTTTGTCACAAGGAAGAGATAAGTAGCCACTCAAGACTTAAGGAAGGAATTGTGAATTGTGTTCAAACACACACTACTTTTCTCCTCAATTCCTCTCTGTGGCAGTTGGTCTGGAGGGGATCTTGTCAGTACATCCTGGCACAATCTCATGCAGTCAGATTGTGAAACTACTGAGGGTTTCTCGTATTTTCTATAGGAGTTCCATGTGGAATGAATGTTTCTTTTCTTCATGTATAGAACTGGTATGATAGGGTGATGGACCATGGATTGAAATGTGGAACTAAATCAGGACTTGCTCTGAAATCTCTGCTAACTGTGCAAGCTAGTATAGAATGGAGTTTTGTTTCTGGACACACATCTTTATAATACAATATTTTACTTATTCTTTGAGAATTTCATATGTAAGTACATTATATTTTGATCATACTCAAAACCATGTCTCCCCCCAGCTCTTTCTAGACCCCACACACAGTGTTCCTTCAACTTCCTGTTTTCTTTTATTTGTTGCAACTCACTGAAACAATTTAGAGCTCCCCAGGTAGGCATGAATGGGGTGGGTCAAGTATCGAATTCCTGTAGGGGAAGAGGAACCCAAGCGGACAAAGCACTTTCTGGCATATCTTTATGCTCAAGCAAAGAGATAAGGAGTGGAATGGCTCCTTATTTCATCTGAAGCATTGAACTTTCAGATAAACCACATTGGATGTGGCAATTACCTTGGAAGAATAAGAGGTCCTGATTTCAGAAATAATGGTCATGAAACAAAGAACAGGAACCACAGAAAACAGAAGATGGGACTGAGGCCAGGGCTGGAGAGAAGGAGGAAGGGGCAGGGTGGGGACAATGCCCTGAAGAGACAAGGAAACTATGAAAAGCTGGGCTGCAGAGCAGAGCTCCCAGGCCCTCTGGTCAGTAGATGATAGTAATTTTCATGTATCTTCAATAGAGGTGGATTGCATGTTTAGTATGTGCTTTTATTTGACAGGAAAGACTTCTTCCTCATACAATGAACTATAAGAACTTGGAATATTCATAGAGATTTCTAACTGTGTGAGGGAGTTCAGATGGAAGGTACAGGAAGTTATTTCTCTTATCTGTTCATCTCCTCCCCTTCAGATACAACCACCATTTTCTATCAGCCTAAATTGTTCTTTTCTCACACATTCACAGCAAATAATCATGAGACATTTTGAACTTCTTTTGTTCTTTTTTTCAAGTTAATTTTATTAGTGTTTGCATTCCCCCCCCCATTTTAGCTATGGGTAGGATTATGTTTACCCCTTCAAGGAGAATTTTATATTGAGAAATTCATGAGCTCAAAAATATTTACAAGACATGGTTCTTGAAGATTGTTATTATAGGAAACATAATGGGTGTGAACCGAATGATGCTTTGGCTTTGGGCAACATACTACACCATTATCTGTCAAAATTACTATAACAAGGGTGACTATCTTAATGGCTGACACTGGAATCTTCTTACTCTCTGAGGCCCTTTACAGTTTGCTCACACCAAATTCTCAAGGATGTGCGATGTATAACAACTGGGTATTTTGTAAACAATTTACATGTATAATAACAAACTACACACTTATGTGATTGTTGAGGACTTTTTACTGGAGCAAGCCCCATATCATGACATTTGCCTGGAATGTTAACAGATGAAGATACCATTACAACTTCCTGAAATATGGAGCTCAGACAGGTTCCTGGCAGTCACCCCAGAATGCTGAAGGAAAGCATTTTCTCTTCCCAGGTAAACCCCTCCACTTGCCCAGTTCTACAGAGTATCCTGATGTGTGGCAGACAGAGGAAGTAAGTCACCCAGAGTAATCTACCAGCAGATGCAGATCACAGGGGGGAAAGAGAAGTACTCACCTGGTGCTCCACTGGTATCTAGATGTGTCTCCCCCTCCTCTCATACTGAGGACCAGCCTTGGCCTTAGAGGAGAAGGCACTAAGAGAAAGATCTGTCAGGAGAATGACCAGGAACAAAGGGACAAATGTAAACCTCTGTCCAGTGTCTCATGTCTGGCTCTTCCTGCAGCCTCTTTCTGAAGTGCTATGTCAACTCTCCCTGCCTCCTGGTCAGCAAGGAGGACAGATTCGCTCAGACTCATTGAGAAAACCTCCCCACAAGCTCTCTAGCTTACAGTTAAAGCCAGGGAAGCAAGTTGTATCTTAGAATTTTACTACATTTTAATAATTTCTTCTCCCCTTGAACTGTAGAGTTTTAAAACAGTTCTGACTAATTAAAAAGAAGAAAAAACATCAATACAATGTTAAGAGCATTTCGAAGTGTTTAAAGTCTCCAATAGAACAAAGCATTCCAAAGTTACCCTGTTGAGTGTAGTCCCTCTTTTTAATCCTCAAATATTCAAAGTATACAAAGAAAAAAAAATGGCCAATTCCTAATAGAGCATTCTTTTTAGAAAGGGAAGGGAATAACAATCAACAGCTGGACTAGAGGCCAAGGATGTGGCTCGGTTGGTAGAGTGCATGCAAGAAGCAATGGATTCAGCACAGAACCAGGTACTTTGCATCTAATCCCAGCAACTGTGAGGGAGGAGGGCAAAGCCATCCCCAGCTTCAAATTGAGTTTGAAGCCAGCATAGACTTTCTGCGTGTGTGTGTGTGTGTGTGTGTGTGTGTGTGTGTGTGTGTGTGTGAGAGAGACAGACAGACAGACAGACAGGCAGAGAGTGAGAGACAGAGAGACACAGAGAGAGAGAGAGAGAGAGAGAGAGAGAGAGAGAGAGAGAGAGTCAAAGAGCTTAATGACTTAGTTAACAGGGCTCTAATATATGCACACCAAGGAAACTGTATCTGAATTGCTTACATTTGTACACCTCAATAGTTATTCAAATAATGCCGGTGAGATTGGCTTAGTGGGTACATTTAACTGTGGATAGTAATTTCACAAATCCATAAGGCTGCTAGCCAAAGGTAGGTGTGGTTTGCAAACATGAAACTAACTTCCACAGACTAACCCCATTGGGTCGCAACATTCATACATCTTCCCACCTGAGAAGTATTTGTCCAATCTACATTCAGGCAGGTAGTCTAGATAAGAGTCATTTCAAATTCTATACACCATTCTGACTTGTTTCTTAGGATTGCTTTTGAAATGGTCTATGTGCCTTTAGTTTTTTTCTGTATTAGACGTAATTGAATCAAGTAGGTCCTTAGATTTAAAATAGCAAATCTCCCCAAGGGTTAGTTAACACAAATAATTGAAAATCTTAAAAAAAAAAAACACTTTTAACATAATTACTTATGATAATCTATTTTCTATTTCTATTTTATTTTTATTTTATGTGTATGAATGTATTTCCTGCATGTATGTAAGTGCACCCATGCTGTGCAATGCCTTGTGGAGATCAGATTAGAAGAAGGTATAGGATTCTCCTGGAATTGGAGTTACAGATGGTTGTTAACCACCATGTGGGTGCTGGAAATTGAACCCAAGTCCTCTGCAAGAGAAGTCACTGCTCTTAACCACAGAGCCTTCTCTCCAGCCCCTATTTTCTATTTTCTATGTTATTTATTTAACTGTTTGTGTAATCTGATAATCTGATAGTTTCGCTAGAGAAGACCACTTGGACACAAAATGAAGCCAATAGAAAGTCTTTAGTCAGCTGATGACTACTCACCAGACCCTCAGTTGGGGGTGTTTAGCTTTGAATCAGAGTTGGGAGGCATTTATATAAGAAAAGTCGTACCTTGGGATAAAAAGTTGAAGTCCCTGAACTTAGGGGTGGTAAGCCCCTCTAACAATTCCTATTCTCTAAAGTAAGCCAAGCATAAAGTACAGAAGCCATGCAGAATGTGTTAGTTCCTAAGCAACTAGGTTCATGATGACCTGTTCTTAAAACTCCTATGCCAGTTCAAATGAATTAAATTTTTTTTTCCTATACTTGAGTTAAGTTCTAACTATTGGGCTCAGTTGGGGCTTATAATACAGGGTAGCTATGTACAATCTTGAGGGGCCTTAGCACATTTGTTTGTTTGTTTGTTTGTTTTGAGATGGTGTGGTATCTCCATTTAGCCCCAGTCTCTAATTTGCTTTGTAGACCACAAGCCTTGATCCTACAGAGATCTGCCTGCCTCTGCCTCCCAAGCTTTGTGATTAAGGGTTTGTGCTACCACACTTGGCCTATTTATGTTATTATTAAATTTTTTTTATGTTGCTTTTATTTTTCTTGCCTGCAGTGTGTCACTAAGTTAGGAGAAAGTCTGACTGGCTAGGGAAGCTTCCCGAGTAGTGATGGAGGTCGACTGGAAAGCAGAGTTTTTAACTTGAGGCTATAACGTAGTTATAGCTATATAAGATAAAGCATCATCAGCAGAGATGAGCCCTGTGGTCACATTATGGTCTGTGAGTATGGTGTGAGGTCAGAATCTAGCATTTTAGACTTAGAGAGAGGAGGGAAGAGAGAAATAGAAATACTTCAGGACAGGGTGTGGAAAACAATGCTGCATAAAGAGATTTCATTTTGGAAATTCATTTTCTCATCCAGTGCAATGAATCCATGGTTTATTATCCCATCTATGCAGTAAATTCATGGATGATAGATCTATAATGTGAGATAAAGGGAAATAAGGTTAATAACCATAACTCTAACTGATATGTTCTCTACATCATTGAAAATGTTTTCAATCATAAATGATGTTTAATAAAACACCTTACTGAGGTCGCTGAGGTACAATATTAGTGTTCTGGCATAAACACTAGTTAAGTGACAATGTTATTTTACAAATTTGGTGTTGTGTAAGTAATATAAACTCCATATCCATTTACCCATGTGGTCTGAAAGACTATTGAAGATTCAATTCAAATAAATAAATAAGAAAAGGAATGTTCAGTGGAACCATGCTCCTGAACAAGAAGTGGCACTGCCTCTAAAGATGAGGAGACAGAAGCAGTTATCAAAGCAAGCTTGGTTACCCCAGCAATCAGTGAATGTAGAGCAAGGGGTGCAGACCTTGGGGGGACTCAGGCAAGACAGACAAACACATTCCACAACACTGAATATGCTCCTGTCAGAGGTGGACACTTTGCTTTTGGGTTCTGAGTCTGAGCACCCTGGTGCTCCTGGCTTTTTGATGAAAAGTCATATCATACTGACATCAAACATTTCTTTTTCTCCGTGAGTTTTATGGAAGCTGTCCCCCTCTTCATGTTGCGAGGTTGCTCGATACAGTATTGGGAAGCACTTTGAACTCCTTAGAAGATAAGTGCTATTTAATTGCAAAGTGTTATTAGTCCTCCAACTATCATTACCTGCACTAGCAAATTTTTACAGTTAATGCATCTCAATATCACTGCTGTTGACATCCTTCACTTTTTTTCTCTACTGGCTCAACAGCAGATTTGGATGTCTCTGGGGACTGGTTATTGGAAATTGGATTCAGAGCTTCTTGCTTCTAGGTCTTTAATATCCCAAACATTTCTATATTGCTCCATGTTGAATGGGGTTTTAGTAGCATCAATACAATCCTCACACGATTCAAAATCCAGCAACATTACCCACCAGATTTACTTGATGAGGAAAGATCAATTTGCAAAGCTGTAACTCTCACCCAGACTTAATGATTAGAACAGCTCTACCTGAAAATATAATTTATTCCACTAATTGTATTCCATTTCTTTTCTTTGCAAAAGAGACATTTGCCATTAAATTGCTTAATCTGTACTTTCTAAGGCAATATTGTATGATATATTCCTTTAGGTTCTTGCTGATCTCGGCTGGCTCTGCCCATAAGTAATTGGTAAAGCTGAACATTCATTTCAGGTTTTTCATTTCTTGATAAGAAAAGTGTTAATGTGTACAAAATTCATTGTGCATTCTTCCAAATCTCCCTTTTCAGCTCCAAATGTTTCCACAGGAAGGACTCTCTGTTCCTTCTGCTGTTTGTTCCTCTGCCATCACGTTCCTTACTTTCTATCACTCAGGAGTTGGCAAATTTAATTGGCTTATCCAGTAATATTTCTATGAGGTAAGGACTGGGTTTAGTAATACTAATGAGTCAGGAAGGAAAAAAATAAAAACAATTGAACTAAATATGCAATAAACAAAAAAGGAAACACCAATGTCCACTATCCAAACAGAGCTATTCTTTTCTTCTGATGATTCATTCATTTCATTTTATTGGTCAATGAGTACTTTTCTTACACATATGTGCAATGTCCCTGGATGTCAGAAGAGGGTATCAGATCCCTTGGGTCTGAAGTTACAAATGTTTGTGAGCTGCCATGTGAATGCTGGGAACTAAACCTTATTAACAGCAAGAACAGCCACTCCTCATAACTACTGAGACACCTCTCCAGCCCCTAAACAATGCTATTCATGAAAAGCACTTACTGTACCTAATATGGCTACTTTTCCTTCCTGTGAAAATATATGCAAGGGGCAGGAAAATCACCCTGAGTTCAAGTCCAGCTACATAATGAGATCAAAAAAGAAACAGTGGCCAGGCGTGGTGGCGCATGCCTTTAATCCTAGCACTTGGGAGGTAGAGGCAGGTGGATCTTTGTGAGTTCGAGGCCAGCCTGGTCTACAGACTGAGTTCCAGGACAGTTGGGGCTACAGGGAGACTCTGTTGAGAAAAGAAAAAAAAAAAAAAAAAAAAAGAAAGAAAAGAAACAAAGAGATAGATTGAACAGGAGCAAGGGAGAATGGGGAGGAAGAGGAGCAGGAAATAAGGAAGGGAAGGGAGGAAGGGAAGAAAGGAGAGAGGGAGGGAAAAAGGAAGGAGAGACAGGGAATAAAGAAGGAAGGATGGAGGGACAAGGAGAGGGGAGGGGAGGGAGGGAGAAGAGATGGAGAGCAAGGAAGGGAGAAGTCACACAAGTGAGATTCTTGACATCAGGGACTCAGGTGGTGGAACATAGGACTGCTTTCCCAAGGTCTGTCAGACAGAGAAGCAAGCCTGCAACACCAGGTCATTTAAAACTGTGCGGGAGGACTGGAGAGATGGCCTAGCTTTTAAGAGTGCCGACTGCTCTTGAAGAGGACCCAGGTTCGATCTCCAGCACCCACATGGAGGCTGAGAACCATCTGTAACTCCAATTCTAGGAGAACTCCAGTTCCAGGGGAATCTGACGCCCTCTTCTGACCTCCACGGCATTGCACAACACGGGTGCACAAACCTACACGCACACAATACATTCATACACATTTAAAAAAAAAAAAAACTGTGCTGGAGTGAGAGCCAATGCCACAGCATCACTGCCTGTCAGCAGGATTGTGGCCATGAAAAGCCTGATAGGATATGCTGAGAAATAATTTTTAAGGGCAAGTGATAGGCAGCTCTTTAAATGTGAAAAAGTATTCATATTCTACAAACTAAACTAAAATAGGTTAATTGCCCTTTGAAAAATTGAGAAGTTGTAATTTTCATAAGGGAAGATAAAGTTTTAGATAAGAAAGGTATGACTTTAAAAAACAAAATGAAAAAAAATAAATAAATAAAAAATGAAATGAAATAAAAAAATTATTCTATCTGTAGCTGTGCTAGGAACCATGAACATATAGCAAATTTTACCAAATTTTTAATAGAAACCCTAATTTATGCAGTTTTTCTGAGTATGTTTAGACATTGATAGAAATTAGGACTAAGTATATTTAGAAAGACAAATATCATGAGATTTCATTCAGATGCAGACTCTAGCTGCTAGAGACATTATGCTAAAAGACAAGAAAGCACCCAGGAAGATGAAGAGGAAGAGGAAGGGACTAGTGGAAGGCTCAAGAGCAGAGAAAGCTACAGGGAGGTCATCAGATAGAATTAGATGTTTGGTAGTAATGTCCTAGTGAAACCCAGTGCTTTGAATGATTCATACTCATGAATATGTTCTAATTAAAATTAAGTAAAAACTGATTTTAAAACAATATTAAAACATACCATGGGACTAGTACACCTCCAAATATGAATATAACCTACATTCCTACCTAAATGTTCACTTTGCCAAATTCTATAAAATAATCAGTAAGGGCTAAAGAGGTGGCTCACTGTTCAAGAGCACTCGCTGCTCTTGCAAATCTTTGGTCACTTCCTAGGATCCATATTGGGTAGCTCACAACGACCTGTAATTCCAATTTCAGAAGTACAACACTCTCTTCTTGTCTCCATGGGCAGTGTACTCACGTGGCCTGTATACACACACACACACACACACACACATACAAAATCAAAATATATATTTGTTTATTATCATTAAAGTAAATTAAAAATGGTACGGTCATAATAAGAACAGGAAGAGGAGAGAAAAAAATTAAAAAATATATATAAAACACATAGAATATGTTTGTTCATTTTTTATTGAAGTTTGGTGTATTTCATACATTTCTTAATTAAATTTAGACCTAATTGCTCTTCCTTGCCCCCTCCCCATCAGAGCTCAAGCATTCGAGAGCTCAAGCATTCTGCCACACGTGTCTTTCTTTTTTCTTTTTTTTTTTATTTTGGAATTCACATTTTCCCCTTTAATTTTATATTACTCCAAAGTACGTATACATACTCTCCCCCCATATACAACAACTATAAAGTCTGAAAATGAGTGGTAGGTTCATTCTAGATCCCATTAAGTGTATTCACATTATAGTGGTACAGTTGTTTTCAGGTAAAATTTCATATATATAGCTAGAATATATATATATATATATATATATGTATATATATGTATATATATGTATATATATATGTATATATATGTATATTATATATGTATATATATATGTATATGTATATATATGTATATATATATACATATACATATATATATATGTATATATACATATATATATATGGCTCAGTTTGTCTCACTACTAAGTATTTGGTGCTAGCATCCACAGATGAGGGCTACCATTTGTCATTTGTTTTTCTGGGACTGTGTTACTTCACTTAGCATATCTTCTAGTTTCATCCATTTACCTGCAAAATTCATGATGTCGTCTTTCTTTACCGCTGCATAGAACTCCATTGTGTAGATGTACCACATTTTTGTTAACCACTCATCAGGTGAGGGGCACTTGGGTTGGTTCCAGCTTTTCACTATTGTGAAGAGAGCTGCAATAAACATAGATGTTCATGTATCTTTGCAGTAGGATGAGACTTGTGGGTATATACCCAGGAGTGGTATGACGGGGTCAGGTGGTAAGCTCACTTTGAGTATTTTAGGGGTTCTCTACACTGATTTCCATAGTGGTTATATGTGTTTACATTCCTACCAGCAGTGGATGAGTGTTCCTCTTTCCCCACATCATCTCCAGCATTTGGTGTCTTTTGTTTCCGTGATCTTTGTCAGTCTTATTAGAGTGAGATGATATCTTAAAGTGGTTTTAATTTGCATTTCCTTAATTTTTAATGATGTTGAATACTTTTTAAGTTGTTTCTCAGCCATCTTTAGTTCCTCATTTGTGAAGTCCCCATTCAGCTTTTTACTCCATCTCTTGAGTGGGTCATTTGTTTTCTTAGGTCTTTGTTTTTTTCAGTAGTTATATATTCTGGAAGTTAATGCTCTGTCAGATGCATCACTGGTGAAGATTTCTTCCCATTCTGTGGGTTTTCTTTTTACTTCATTGATTGTTTCTTTCACTGTACAGAAGCTTTTGGGTTTAATGAGATCCCACTTATCAATTGTTGACCTTATTTCCTATGCAGCTGCTGTTTGATTTAGAAAGTCTTTTCCAACAGCTATGTCTTGTAGGTTACTGCTAACATTTTCTTCTATCACATTCAGAGTTTTGGGTTTCAGGTTGAGATATTTGATCCACTTGTAGTTGATTTTTATAGAAGGGGAGAGGTAGGGATTTAATTTTATTCTTCTGCAAATGGCGATCCAGTTTTGCCAGCACCATTTGCTGAAGATGCTGTCTTTCCTCCATTGAATCATCTTGGCCCCTTTGTCAAATATAAGGTGGTTGAAATTGTATGTGCTCAAGTTTGGAACTTCAATTTTGTTCCATTGGTCTACAGCTCTGGTTTTGTGCCAGTACCAGGCTGTTTTTATGACTATAGCCCTGTAATATAGTTTGAAGTCTGGTATAGTGATCCCCCCTGTATTGTACTTTTATTGCTTTGGCTATTTGAGGTCTTTTGTTTTTCCATATGAACTTAAGGATTTTTTTCCAAGTCCGTGTCTTTATAAACTCTGGAATTTTAACTGGGATTGTATTGAAACTGTATATCAATTTGGGTAGAATGGACATTTTTCCTATATTTATTTTTCTAATCCATGAGCATGGGAGGTCTTTCCATCTTCTGATGTCTTATTCAATCTCCTTCTTCAGGGGTTTAAATTTTTTGTTGTAGACATATTTACTGTCTTTGGTTAAGTTTGTTCTTAGGTAGTTTATTGTTTTTGTGGCTTTTGTGAGTGAGAGGGTCTTCTTGTATTCCTTCTCCAGTTGCTTGTTGTTGGTGTAAAGAAAGGCTACTGAATTTTCTAGGTTAATTTTGTATCTCACCACTTTACTGAAACTCTTAGTCATTTCTAGGAGTCTTCTGGTAGAGTTTTTAGCATCTGTTAGGTAAACTACCATATCATTATCAAAGAGGGACAATTTGACTTCCTGTTTTCCAGTTAGTATTCTTTTAATTTCCCTTTTTTGCCTTATTGCTTTAGCAAGCATTTCAAGCACTATATTGGAGAGTGGTTGTAAGGGACAGCCTTGCTGCATTCCTGCCTTTAAGAGGAATGCTTCTAACTTTTTTCCATTTAGGATGATGTTGGCTGTGTATTTGTTGTATATGGCTTTGAATATGTTGAGGAATGTTCTCTCCAGTCCAATTCCCTCTAGGACTTTTAGCATGAAGGGATGCTGGATTTTGTTGAAGGCTTTTTCTACATCAATTGAGATGATTGTATAGTTTTTGTCTTTCAGTCCATTTATGTGTTTTATGATATTTATTGATTTACGTATGTAGAATCATCCATCCCTGCATCTCTGGTATGAATCCAAATTGGTCATGATGAATCATCTTTTTGATGTGGGTCTGTATGCGGTTTACAAGTATATTGTTGAGAATTTTTGCATCTATGTTCATTAAGAGGTGGGTCTATAGTTTTCTTTTTTGGCTGTATCTTTGCCTAGTTTTGGTATTAGAGTGATGATGGCTTCCTAGAAGGAATTTGGAAGGTTTACTTCTGCTTGTATCCTTCTGAACAGTTTTAGTAAAAATGGTTGTAAGTCCTTTTTAAATGTTTTATAGAATTCTTTTTTTTAAAGAATTCTTTCATGAAACCATCTGGGCCTGGGCTTTTATTTGTTGGGAGGTATACTATTACATTCCTCTTATATTATGGGTCTGTTTAAGCTGTCAATCTCTTCTTTGTTAAGTTTTGGTGAATTCCAGGTTTTCAAATATTCATCCATTTCTCTTACTTTTTAAAATATAGTAGAGTATAGGATTTTGAAGTATTCTCATATGATTGTCTGGGTCTTTTCTCTGTTATGATGTTTCCCTTTTCATCATGAATACTGTTGATTTGGAGTTGGCCTTTCTTTCTTTGGTTTAACTGGGCCAGAGCCTACCTATCTTGTTTATCCTTTCAAAGAACCAGTTATTGGATTCACTAATTCTTTGTATGGTTTTCTTTGTTTCTATTTCATTGATATCTGCTCTGATTTTTGTGATTTCTTCCTGTCTGTTGTGTTTAGGGTTCATTCGTTGTTTTCTCTCAAGTGATTTTAGCTTCAGTGTTAGTTTGTTTATTTGTCCTCTTTCTGCTTTTATTTTTTTAATTTTTTTATGTGTATGAATGTACTGTCTGTATGTAGGTTTGTGCACTCATGTCATGCAATGCCGTGGAGGTCAGAAGAAGGCATTGGATTCCCCTGGAACTGGAGTTAAAGACAGTTCTCAGCCACCAAGGGGTGCTGGGAATCAAAGCTGGGTCCTCTGCAAGAGCAGTTGGTGCTCTTAACTGCTAGGCCATCTCTCCAGCCCCAGTTTTGCTGACTTGTATTGTTTTTCTTGTTTAGTTCCAAGAACATTTTTATTTCTTTACTTCTTTCTTGACCCATTCAGTATTCAGTACTGTGTTGTTTAGTCTACATGTGTTCTTTGTTGATGATGATCTTTATTGCACTGTAGTCTGATAGAATGCATGAAATTTATTCAATGGTTTTGTATTTGTAGAGGTTTTTTTTTTTTTTTTTTCTGTGTCCCAGTATGTGGTCGATTTTGGAAAATGTTCCATGGGGTGCTGAGTAGAAAGTTTATTCTCTGGTGTTTGGGTAGAATATTCTGTATGTATTTGTGAGGTCCATATCGTGTATTGTATTGTTTGGTTCAGATGTCTCTCTGTTTATTCTTTGTCCAGTTGACATATCTAATGGGCTCAGTGGAGTATTGAAATCCCCCATTATTAGTGTGCTGGGATCAATCTGTGCCTTGAGTTCCTGTAGAGTTGTGTTTATAAAGCTCAGTGCACTGGAGTTTAGTGTGTATATTTTCATGATTGTGAAATATTTATTGTTAAAGAATATAGTGACCCTTTTTGTCTCTTCTGATTAGTTTTACTTTGAAGTCTATTTTGTCTGATATTAGAATAGCAACTCTGGTTGCTTTTTGGTACCATTTGCTTGGAATAATTTTTTTCTATCCTTTCACTTTAAGTTGGTGCCTATCCTTGAGGGTGAGATGGGTTTCTTGTAGACAGCATATAAATGGGTTCTGTTTCCTAATACATTCTCCCACGCTATATATTTTGATTAGGGAGTTCAGGCCATTAATATTTAAGGTTATTATTGAGAGATGTGTGCTGCTTCCTTTTACATTATTTTATGTTTGCATTCTTGGTCTAGGTTTGTATTTCTGCAGTTATGCTTTTATTTATTACTCTCTCTAGGTGCTTGGGGATAGTTTCTCCTCTCCTCTGATTTTGAATTGCTTCTAGTATTTTCTGAAGGGTTGGTTTCCTGGACGTGAATTCTTTCACCTTATGTCGTGAAAGATATTTGTTTCTCCTTCAATTGATATTTTTGCTGGGTATAGTAATCTGGGTTTGCATCTATAGTCATTTAGTACTGGGAATACTTTGGTCCATGTTCTTCTGGCTTTCACCATTTGCACTGAAAAGTCAGCTGTAATTCTGATGGGTATTACTTTATATGGAAATTGTTTTTCTCTTGTGGCCTTCAGTAATTTGTCTTTGTTTTGGGCATCTAGTTTTTTTCTTTTTTTTTTTTTCTTTTTTTAATAATAAGTTATAATTTATGAGTACAAGCATCCTTCATGTAAAACCAATTTGCAAGCATTTGTGCCCAAACCCACACAGCCCAAGGGTCCCACCATCCAGTTGGGGGGGTGTGCTGGATAGCTTTAGTGTCAACTTGACACACCTGGTTTGAGGGAGCCTCAATTGGGGAATTGGCTCCATTGGATTGGCCTGTGGCCACATCTGTGGTGTATTGTCTTGATTGTTGAGCAGTGACAGTATAAGAAGGCAGGCTGGGCATGAGCCAGAGAGCAAGCCAGTAGAGAGCAAGCCAGTGAACAGCAGTCCTCCATGGCCTCCAGGTTCCTGCCCTGGGCTCCCTATGTGATGAAATGTGACCCAGGAGATGTAAGCTGAATAAACCCTTTCCTCCCCAAGTTGGTCTCAGAATGTTTTGTCACAGCAATGGAAAGACAAACTAGGACAGGGGGGGTTGTATGTACAATCAAGTTGATCAAATAAGTGTCCAGTCTATATTGCTGTAGTTTCACCATTCACCCCAATCACACCCCTTACATTCTACCATGCCCCCTCTTCCGCAGATTGTTCCCTAGGGTTAGAAAAGGAAAGGGCACAGGTGGAAAGAAGCAAAACAGTCTACTTTCTCTGGAGCTGTTGTTTTAGACTCTGGTCAATTCTGGCTATTTCCTTTCATGGGCTAACAGTTTGTCCAGGAATAACATTTCAGTCCTACTAATGAAGCACAAGCAATTAGATATATAGGTATTTACACAGTACTAATTGTTATGGTAGGTTACTTTTGTATAGACACAGATGTTTGGATGGTATGTTAATCCATGATTTTTTTTTCTGTAAAATATGACAGGGTCTTACTGTGGCTTATATCATCTCCTAACCACTAGAGGATGTAAGCTTATGGTATCAGCTGTGGGTTATTCCTCCAAGGAGAGAGCTAATAGCCAATTAGATTTGGGATATACAGGCATATGGCTGCCACTGTTGCACAGTATTTCCAGGCAGGTGAGGTGTAGCTGGTACTGATGGAGGAGTCTTGCTTGAGTCAGAGAGACATATATTTGCTTTATTTATTTAGTGGCCTTTGGTAACACTCTCTGGTATTCCAGAGACCAACTGTACACTTGCAAGTGCGGTCTCAATACATCTTTCCCATGTTTACATCAGGTCTTCAACAGCAGGGCCTTATCACCTCTCTTCTTGCAGGTATCCCAGTTTACAGGCAAGAAGCCTTTACTTTTGGGTGGGGGGGGGCTTGGATCACTGGCCAACATATACTTGGTAGAATAATCCATTGCTGATATCAGAGCTCTCCTGTATTAATATATTTTGCTTAAGTGCATAGCTTAAGGAGACTTTAGTATTATATTTGGTTCTGAATAGAGAATAATCCTTTTCACAGTTCCTATGTCTATTAGTCAATTAAAGAAGGCAGTTTTACCAGTTTTGTAAGAGATTACCTCTATAACAGTTGGCTCCAATTTACAGTTAGAGAGAACGACCTCATCATCATCATATTCCTCCTTGTTCTATGAAGGGGTGGTAAGAAAGTCTCTCGTATTAAAACACTGCGGCACCTAGAAGGTAAGATTTGTTAGGACTCATTTTAAACAGTTGTTACAAGTAGGATCCACAGAGGAGTTTGATGCCTGCAGCAATCTGAGGCTTTTCTTTCTTTCAATGTTCAGATGGGCCAACCTTTCTGCTGGCACTTCCTTGTACATCCTACTCAATGAAAAGCTATATCTTTTCCTTCTCAGTCTTTAAGTTGGTGACGTTTTGACTTGTGGGAACATACAAATCTTTTCCTGTAGTTAGTTTTAAGATTTAAATTGCAAAGTTTTTGACCAAAAGTTTTCATATATATCTGTATCCTCCTTTTTTATTTTAGGTTTTTATTTTTTGACCCATGAGTCTCAAAAAGGCAGTTGTAGAACACATGCCTGTAGGCAGGAATAAAAGCACAGATTTCATCAAATTCACCCAAGCTGTTTTGGGTGACTGTATGTCGTTTACTTGGGAAGCAAACTTAATTCCTTAAGTTGAATCATCCTACAGGTGAAAGAGAATGCTACAAGATGATACTGTACAACAGAAAAGTTATAGAGAAAATTTGTATGTGCCAATCACAAAGTTATTGTTATACAGATTTTAAGTAAAACAAATGTGCACAACAAAAATTTATATTTCCAATTAACTCAGATGCATTACCGTTTTTATCAAAACCTTTAAATCAATGTTGTTTAATATACACATATTTACTTTTACCAAGTCCTAAAACACCATGTAATCTGTAGACAGAGTCTGGGCAAAATTGGATACTTGTTGAACTCACATCAATTAAATATACATTAATCAAATATAGACCCATGTCCCTCTCACGCCCCTCCCACCCCTCCTGATTCACAATTTCAGTCAGTTCTCTGATGCAGTCTTTCTGTTGTTGTTCTTTTAATATGTATCCCTCTCCACAAGAAATATTTACAACTGGGTTATTGGCACTAGCATACACAGATGAGGGATACCATTCGTCGTGTTTTAACTATGATATGACATGGGGTATTCCTTTTATGATCTTGTATATTTGGTGTTCTATGTGCTTCTTGTATTTGTATGGATTTGTCATTTTTCAGTTTGGGGAAATTTTCTTCTATTATTCTGTTGAAAATCTGATCAATATATTTGTCTGGGATTCTTCTTCCTCCTCTATCCCTATGATGCAGAGGTTTGATCTTTTCATAGTGTACCATATTTCATGATTGTTCCACTCTTGTGATTTTTAAAAATTTTCATAATCTTTGTTTGAGCATCACAGTTCTTCCAACTTGTCTCCCAGTATTTATATTCTACTTTCTGTTTCATCCAATCTGTTACTGAGGCTTTCTCCCATCTTTTCCTGCTGATTGGATGAGTGTGAGATTTCCTTTTTCTCTTCATCCTGTGACTTTTTTTTAGTATTTCCAGTTCCCTTTGGAATTTGTCATGTTTTCCTTCTAGATCCTTGATTTGCTGGTCAGTTTCTTGTTTCATTTCAGCTTGAGATCTTTTTGGTGTTTCCACTTTAGTCCTGAGTTTGTCATTCTGTCCCTTGATTTCTTTAAGTATGTCTATTATTGTTCTTTTAAGATCTGTGTCCTGGGTTATCTCTCAAGGGAGAACTCATTGTTGGGGTCTTCAATAAGACTGCTAGATTTGGGAGGGATTTATTATTTGCTTTCCCATGTTGTTGATTTTCCTTTGTGCTGTTGGCATGTGGATTTGATTTGTTGTTTGTAGCCTGATGCAAAATTCAAATGGTTCTTCTCTGCTTCCACCAGGGTGGCCACAAGGGAGATGGGCGGCACAGGTTTTTGCCTGCCCAATCCTGTCACTGCCAAGGTGACCATAGGGCCTTACCAGACCTTGTCTGGAAGTTGGAGCAGCTCCAAAGACCCTGCACCTGAAGCGATGGGGCTCAGATGGTCTTGGAACCCTACACTGGAAGTGACTGTGCTTGGATAGTCCTGGAACCCACCTCCTGAGATGCCTGGCCTGTCACTCTCCCTGCACTGGAAGTGAAGCATGAAGTAAATCATGACTTGACTTGTCACATTCAACAAAGAGACATAGAAGAGAATTTACACATTATTAATACTATTTCTAAAGAAAATTCCCCAAATATACTTAATGGAGATTTCTATGGAAACTACCATTTAGCATTGCACTTGGGCAATAGAATCTGTATGTTAGTTACTTTCTGTTGCTGTGATAATGCACCATGACCATGGCAACATATTCCAGAGTGATATCAAAAGAAGTGTCAGGAGGTATGAGAGGAAGGCCAGGGAGATGGCTCAGTGGGAGAAGAAGGAACATGAAGCCAAACTTTTCAAACTGGTTTCAAACCCAGGAACCTAAATGGTAGGAGAGAATGGACCCTCACGATTTGTCTTCTCACCTGCATGGCACATGTTCCACTCACTCACACACACAAAACTTGGTAGAAGGGGCGAGCCAGTTCCAGCAAGCTCTCCCTTGACCTCCATGTGAGGGTTGCAGCACTTGTGTGCCCTTCAAACTCACATCCCAGTAGATAATAAGTAAATGCAAGAAATGTAAAACAGCCTCTCAGTTCTAACACGATCTTTTCAAATTTCACTTTTCTTAGACTTATGGCAAACATGGAAGTCATTATTATTATGAATATTCTAATGTTATTTGGTGTTTCTGGACATCTATGTTAGTCTCTACCATAATTGATTTAAATGGACAAACCATTCTATAATTTTCACTTCAATGAAACAGGTATACAGTGAAGTTTCCTATTTTTCTAGTGAAGAATCCAAAGTGGTCAGCTTAAATGTGGAGCAGATATCTTCCTGTCTATTTCCAGCCCCAGGCTTTCTTACGTCTTTTCCTGTTGGACTTTTCCTATCTGTGCTGCTATTTTAAGAAAAGACAGCAAACTTTTGCTCTCAACAGCATCCTGCTGGCTCACAAGAGATCATCGTTGGCAATGTTTACCATCAACATGGGCAATATTTTCTTTCTTTGAAGATGCAGCATCACAGTGAACATGTGGTTTTCCTTGGTGAAAATTTCTCAGTTGAACCAAGACCTTAATAGCTTCTCATTCCCTAGAGCAATTCTGGATTTGACATCCATTCAAAGGAAGGACTAGTGCCTGGGAGATGGAAGGGCAGACAGCAATCAGGAGGACTCTGTTCTTCTCCTCACTGTTCTCTGCAAGGTTGTTCTTTGAAAGTCTGAATGAGTGGGCCTCTAATTCATATTCTTGCCTCTTTCATCTTTTCTCAATAGCACAGAATAGGAGGGTCCACCTCAGGATTTCTCTGCCTTTTCTCCAAGTAACCTTCATTTCTGAAGGAGAACAAAAAGCAGTAAGCACGGTTATCAACAGATGAATTTGAATTGGCAATAAGAGGGGAAAATATAATTCAGTGGATTAAATTTCAGTGAAACTGTGAACTGGGGTTGGGTTTCATAAAGGAGAGAATGCCAGTTTCTTTAAGGAGCTAATAAGATGATTTCCATCCACTGGGACAGAGAAGGGAAGCAAATGACTCACTGTTCCTGTCGTAACAATGACAGTTGGGAGACTCTTATGACTGTTCCGATGATAATAATCTCCATTCGGATGACTTCTCTTCCAAGGCAACTAAAGGATTTTACAAGTGATTTTTGCCATCCATCCCCATGTTTCAAGGAGAAGAGATATGAATATTCCTGTCCTCATTTCCCAGGCAGCAGAAGCTCTTCGGAATACACAGAATACATTGTGCTTTTTCCAAAGAAGTTTTAATAAGGTACGCAGCAGAAAGTGAAGCCTTCAGTCATACCTGGAAAGAAAAAGAAAGAAGTCTAAAATCTGTATATAAGGGTCTTTCACATCCCCATTGCTTTCCCGTAATCCATCTACTGGAAATGAGAAAACCGTATCCTAAAAGTAATATCATATATACAAATATATGCTACATTTTAGCCTTTGATTACTATCTATTTCAATCATTCAACATTTCATTTGTGTCTCCTTCTTTGATTCTACCTCTGTCTTTCCCACCTAGGAATCTCATCTTTCTTACATGCTGATGATGTGTAGACGGGGCTGAGCAGGCGTTGGCTATTCCCTGAGGTTGTTGAGTGTACACATCCTTCCTGCCTTGATATGGAGTGGAGATGAGAAAAATAATTCCTCAGAAAACGGAATTGAAGGGTGAAACCAGCTAGAACTGGAAAGTGCCCTGTAAAAAATAAGGACTTCCATTTTCAAGTTTAGAATGCATTTCATCTTGGACTTCCCTTAGTCTTCTACTGTTTCAATCATTAAAAATGATTTCTGGTAATTACAAGTGATAAAGAGATACAAGCAGAATGTCTAGCTAATATTGATGTTGCAATACTTGTGACCTCTGAAAAGGTTATGGTACACTGAAGAGTAGATTTAAAGCCATAGATGGAATTAAGCTTGCTGATAAGCTAACTTTAAATCAGGCAAAATAAGCTAGATTGCTTGGGCAGATCTCGTGTAATTACAAGGTTCTTTAGAAATAGAACAAAGGGGCAGAAAAGTCATTCAGTAAAGTAACAGGACACAGTCAAGCAGCCCTTGATGGGGATTGCTTTGGCTTCCTAAAAGTCAGGAAATAAAGAAGCTGTCACAAGCTGAGCCAGGCAGGGAAGCAAGCCTCCTTCACAGATACTGTGGAAAGGACTGCAGGTGCTTCACCTCAGCCTGAGACTCCACTCCAGACTTCAGATTTTCAAAGCTATAAGACAATAAATGTGTCTTGCTCATGCATGTGTGTGTGTGTGTATATGTGTGTATATGTGTGTATGTATCTGTCTGTGTCTGCTGCATCTCTCTGTGTCCCTGTGTTTCTCTCTGTAGTGTATGTTCCTGGGTGAGCTCCGTGTGGAGCTTGGATTAGGACATCCCATGTCATCAAGTATGGCTCTTCTTGTTATTGACTTTTTCAGTTGAGACCTTTCACTGAATCTGAAGCTTTCCGTTTTGGACAGACTGCGAGATTTGACCTGTGCTTGTCTGTGCTCCAAGAACTGGACTACAGGTGTAGGTGGTCATGCCTGGGCTTTACATGGAAGCTGGAGAATCAAAGTCAGCTCTCTTGCTTTTACAAGTATTCTTACCTACCTAGTCATCCTCCAGACCAGAATGTGCCTTGTTTTAAGCAACAATTTTGTTGCACTAATCAAGGAAACAAATGCAGAATGATATATATCTTCAGTGCGTGCTGGAGTGAGACAACCAATGAAACTCAAATCCTATCATCTGGCTACATTCCCATCTGAAGAAGAGGGGGGATTAAAGATCATGAGCGAGCTTTAGAAAAAACACAAAATCTTAATAATGATTATGCGATACTCATTTAAACTCTAGTTTCTTAATTTAATAAGAAGACTATAGTGCTGGGAAAGAACAAGTGTCCATGATATAACTGAAAGGAAATTTGGGAAATCCTCTGGTTTTACAATAATAATTATGTTAATATGGGATCTACTTCTTCTTCCCATCAGTCTACTGTCTTTACATTTGAAAGCTATAAACTAGTTTAATCCTCACAACAATCCTAGGAGAAAGCAAGTTTATCTCTATTTTAAGGATGGATAACATAAATAACTATGGAGGGATGATTTGGCTTGTTCAAGGCCACACAGCTCATAGATCCGCAACTCTAAAATGCAAACCTAATAACAAGCCTGTTTCTCAGGGCAACTTTATCAGGCAGCCCTCAACTTGAGCATTAACCAAAAATGCTTTATTGGTCCATGTAAATATTGTGCCAGAATAAGGAAACATTGAGACATTGCATAAGAATGGGGTCAAGAAAAATCGGGACAGGGCTTTGCTGTGCCCTCCCCCTAGAACATGAAGGAGTCCCGTGAAAACTGAAGCTGGAAGGTTTCCTGGGTTGGCACCTGTAGAATTCTGAACCACAACATAAGGGATTTAAATGATATTCATTTCTCAGGCTAAAAGATTGGACTTTGTTGGTTTGGCTTGTTTATGGAGCGTCAGGTTCGCCATGCAGGGTGCGGTGTTGTTTCTCTGTGGTGACACCTCCAGAGCTACTCATTTCCATCAGGATGACTTTGCCTCCATGAGATATTTCATTCCTCCACATGAACTTTAAGAAAGTTTTTCTCCTTTTGTGATGAATGGCATTGTGTAATTTTTATGGGGATAACACGGAATCTATAGAATTTTCTCAGCAGAATGCCCATTGTCACATAGTAATTTATCTGATCCATGAGCATGGAAGGTCTTTTTACATTCTAGTATTTTCTTTGATTTCATTCTTCAGTGTCTTAAAGTTTTCATTGTAGAGATCTTTCTCTTCATTGATTACATTTCATTTAAGTTTTTTCTTGTTTTGTTTTCTAAATTTAGGAAAAAATTAATTCATAGACATAAACTCATGCATTGTAAACACCTTATTTTGGGCAAAGATGCAAAATTATTCAACAAATGGTCTTGACAAAACTGGATATCCACATAGAAAGTAATGGAACTAGATTCCTGTGCTTTACCCAGTAAAATAAAAAATCAGATCCAAACGGATCAAAGACCTGCATGTGAGACCTGAAGCCAACAGTGTTAGAGGCAAAGGCATGGGGGAAATTTCAAGTTGTCAGTGTAGGCACTGGCTTCCTGGGTAGGTCTCACTCCCTAGGAAATAGGTCCAAGAGTTCACAAATAGAACCCCATCCAATTAAACAAAAACAAAAAAAATTCCATATTGCAAATAACTCAACTGGGTGAAGAGATAGAGAAAATCTTTGCTATTTATACATATCACAGAGAATTAAAATATAGAATATACAAAGAACTAAAAAAGTAAATAATAGATCAAACAACCTAACTAATAAATGGGCTGAAATACAAATAAAATTTACATTGAAATTCATCTTACCCCAGTCAGAATGGCACTCATTAGGAAACAAACAATATGAGATTAATAAGAATATTGACAGTAGGAACTTCTTACACAATGTGCTTGGAACTATAAATAATCCAATCACTTTGGAAATAAGTATGGAGGTTTGTCAAAAAAAAAAAAATACCCAAATCTAGAACTCTTATATGACCCAATACACCACTCTGAGTATTTACCCCAAGATTCAAGTCTACATATCACAGAGATGTTTGCACATCAGAGTTTATTACATAGCTATTCACAAAGCAGAGTATAGGGGAAAAAAGCACAACAACCAGCTGTGTGTCCAACAACACGGGAACGAATAAAGAAAATGTTATTTATATAATAAGTGGAGTTTTGTCCTAACATAAGAATGAATTCATGCCTTTTGCAGAGAAATCAATACAATTGGAGATGATTATATTAAATGAGTTCAGTCCACCATAGAATTAGAATACTGCATGCTGGCTCTCATTTTTAGGGCTTAAGTTTCAATAAGATCTAGAGTATCATATATGCACAGATGATGTGGAAATAGAAGCGGAAGTGCTTGGGCACAAAGGGAGCTTGTGGGGAATGAAGGGAGGGATAGGAAGCAGTGGGAAGCCCATAGTACATCACATAACAAAATATCCTTGCCTGATCCAGTATGATGCGATTAAATAAATGAAATACAAAGGCTTCCACATTGGGCAGGTAAAATAAATGAGTCCATGTGCAAGGTGCGACAGCAGAGCACCAGAGGAACACCCGGAAAACAGTGCAGCAGGAGGCGTCCACCATAGGCAACTGTGGGAGTACTCTGGAGAGTAACCTCTGAGAGCAGAGGGCAGTTGCCATATTCTCATCACGGGAGGTGGCCTGGGTCTCCAGCAGAAGGTGATTAATAGGTGTGAAAAGCTCAGACTGCAGAGAGAGGCTTGCAGCAAGCTTATCAGTGACACGCTGTGTAGGGGAACAAGAGGAAAGTGAAGGAGGGGATGGAGAAGAGCAAAAAGCATTCAGGTAAAGTAGATGCTAGAGGGAGCGACCTCACTTGCAGCTATCTCAGGATGACAGAGGGCTGGCTAGGTGGCATCTGAGAGGGGGATCTACTCTACCAAATGGCATACTTCTATCTCCATGAAAGGCTGGTCCCAGGTGTCCCAGGGTAGCTGGGGCAGCAGCCTTGGTATTCCAGCTCTTAGGTGAAGTGGTGCAAGGTTTGCCTCTCATCTATCCACACCTCCTCTACACTGTGAATCATCTCCTTAGAAGCAGCTGCCACTGTATGTTGTTCAGGCAATGATGAGAGGTCTGCACATTCTCAGTACTAATGTCTGTGTTTGTTGAGTTCATTGTTGAGCACACAGATACTGAGGCTCAACCGTGTATTTGTAACTTAGAATAATAAGCACCTGTACTGTGACACGCACCCAGATGTTTCGGGAAAGTTATTAAATAAGACTCTCATTGTAAAGTTACCAGTATAAGTTTCACTTATCCTATAAAATGTTACTTATATAATATTCTATTGAAAGTTCCAGTTCTGGGGAAATAGGTTAGTTAGGAAAGTGCTTGCCTTGCAAGCTTGACGACCTGAGCTCCATCCCTGGAGAAAAATATGAGGTGTGTTGTTGGCAAATGCTTGTGGTCCCAGCACTGGGGAGGTGGACACAGGTAGATCCATCCTGGGGCTCAGTGCCCAGGCAGCCTTGGCCAGCACGAGAGCTTATCTCACATAAACAGTTATATGCTTCTTCGGAAAACATCACAAGGTTCCCTCTCACGTTTATACATATGTTCACACAGGCATTTGCATCCCACCACATGCATCTGCATACACACACACACACACACACACACACACACACACACACACACACACGCTCACGGGAATTCCAGGCCAATTTAGAGGAAAACGTCTGTAGTTAAAGACCTTTGGAAGTGGAATCAGTAAGATTTCAAGTTCTAGGACAGCCTGGAAGAGCCCTATGTTGAGAGCTTGACTCAAAACACAAGATCCAAGTCTCTTCCCTGAGCACTTAGTCCACCTGGAGTTCTTACCCTACAGCATTTCCAACTTGGTGTCTCCCCAGTTATTGCTGTCTCATGACAGAAGTGGCTGTGTTAACAATCCTTAGCAGCACTGCTGTGCACCAGGTACTACAACACCATGCACATAGGCCCAGCGCCCTCTGCCACCTTCAGTGATCTTCAGAAGATCCGAATGCAGGCTATGCAAAGCTGTGCTGGGCTCAACCACACAGCCTGCCCATGCACAACAAGTGATTCCGATCCGAAGGCTGCTGAACTGTTGTTTCATCAGGACCCAAATAATAACTGGCTTTGGTCCTTCTGTGGCATTTTAAGTGTAGCCAAATGCTTCAAGCATAGAAGCAAGAGTGGTATCTGACAGCAGAGTTTGCTCAGTCTACCGTACTAGCATCTGCTTCCTCTTTCTCATTTCCAAGCCCTAACCAGGACATCCATAACACTGACTGGCAATCTTCCTTCAATTGACTCTTCCATTTTCATGCGCTTTAAAAATTCATCATACTTGAAAGTCATAATGGATGTGCAAATTCTCATTTTTGTTAGAATCTATCAAAATGGCTCACAATCCATTGCAACAATTACATTCAATCATCACAGGAAAGCTCTCACCAAGTTTACTATGATCACATTAAATACAGCTTCTCTGTTGGTGTTTAACCACAGTGATTTTTTTTTTTTTATGCTGGTGTATAGTTTTATGAAGCTTGTCGAACACCAATGGTTCCTGTTTAGAGTAAAGAAACTTTCAGATGGTTGTTTGGATGTTTGAACCTCCCTCCATCTCCACAGCTGCTTTATTATACCTCTTCTGCTCCAAGCTAAGTCTTCCACAGTGCTGTTCTTGTCTCAGAATCCCTTTTGGTGTTTGTATTTATGTGTGTTTTATTCCCATCAAGAGCATGTCTGAGGATGTTCAGGTTTGACCAATATGCCCCAGAATCACATAGGAAGCAGTGCTTGAATCCAGACTCCATCTCCATATACTGTAATGACATCTCTAGGCAGCACTCCACACTCAAGCCTTTCCAATGTCTTGCAAATATAAAATGAATGGTTTGTGAACCAATTGGGCCATAAAGCTGCAGATCTGATTTCCTCTTGTCAAGCTGGTTCCCCTCCCCAGGCCAATATTGATGGCTGATCCTGCCCATTTTTGCCAGACACTAACAGAATCTGTGTCCCTTGGTGTTAATAAAAGATACTACCAGAAACATGTCAACATTTTCAGAAACCCACATACATCCATACACAAACAGATAGCAACTGCTCTGCTGCCTATAGTGTCCTCCTTGATCAGGAAAGAAAATGGTAAAAATAGTTCCTGTGTGCAAGAACAGTGACCCACACCACTGTCAGACCCTTCCCAAAGCCCACTGGGAAATTAGACCTCATCAGTGTCAAACATCAATTCCCAGTAACCAGAACAAAGTGGCAGAAGTTGCAGCAGTGACATGCTCAGCTGCTGAGGCCAGGGCTCTTGTCACAAAAACGTGAAGGACAATTATCCCGAGATTTAAGTCTGTGTAGACAGTCACCTTGTATCACTCTGGACCTTAAGTTGCACATTGTTAAACCTCCCTAAGGACTGACTGTCCCTATCTGCCCCCACATCAGCCCCTTTAGTTTGCCTTACTTTTTACAGAATAAACAGGATCTGAACTCGAAGTCTAAGTAAGGAGTAGAGCCACCACCAAATCATAGGAGGTAAGTCTTGACAGCTCAAGGCAACACGACAAGCCTGGAGCTGTTGGCCCCCTGGGCCCCCCTCAGAAATGACATATGCTCATGAAGATATCCTAGCAGACAGCATTTGGAAGTAAATAAACAGTTCTCCCTACAGAACACTGTCAGGCAGCCAGTGTGGAGTGGCCTCTGTCTCCGGGGACTATGCTAATCTGCTGTGTCTGCTGGAAGGGAGGCTGAACTGGCCGATGAAAGTCTGAAGCTGTCAGTGCCTGCAGGGAAGTGATGGGAGAACATCAAACTTCAATTCGGATGAACATCTCAACGCGTGGAGGGACTTGGTGTGGGGATCTGTTGATTGGTGGTGCCAGGGAAGAAGGAAGTAAAGCAGCCTAGCTGCAAACACACTTCACCATGGCAACATGACTCTAAGGTGCTACTGAGTTTTCATAAAAAGCAAAATGGAAAATGTAGGAGCTGGTGTCAGAGCTGTGCATAAAATGTACTCTCAATAAATGAGAGCATCACAGTGAACTCCAGCCAAATGTTAGTGCAACATGCAAGCAAACAAAAATCCACTAAGAGGCACATGCTTAGAGACAGTCAGAAAGAGTACAAATTATGTGAAATCCAGCACAGTGTAAGCTCACTGTTCATGAGACTGGAATTGAGGGCTACCGTGATTGAAGTTAAAGATGGTTGTTATTCACCATGGGATGTGGGTTCAAGGAACAGAATCTGTGTCTGATGAAAGAGTAGCAGGTGTCTTAACTGCTGAGCTATATTTCTAGCCTACTATATATTTATTAAATTTAAGAATACAAAACTAATTATTTTAAGAAATTAAATATAAGTCCATTTATGAATTCTTCCATGCACCTGCATAGCAAAGATAGAAATATCTGCAACATGCCATGTGCCATAAATTCCAGTTTTTAATAAATGATTCATAATAAATTTATAATGATTTATATTATTAGATCAAGCATGTATTTTGAGACTCAACCAACAGCTTAACCCTAAGACATACTAAAGCTAGACTAAACAGAACAACAAATACGTTAAGGGTGCATACCACACTGAGACGATCCTCAGTGTGATAATAGAACGCTAATGGTACTAGAAATATGTGATAATACAAATGTAAATTAGTGTTCTTTTATGTTTGGGGACATACAAGGAATAGCTACAGGAAAAGCAGGCTGACAGTCTAGAAGTTGATACAGCCCTGTAAATTCAGGAGCTTTTCAGAATCTCTTGTCTCTGCAATCTAAAAGGAAGGTTAGATCACGTCTTCCTTCCTTAGATCCTACATCTGCCACTTCAGGGAAGTCGATCACTTTAAAAAATTAAAAAGAAATTGAGCTGAACAAGCAGGGAAAGAAATCTCAGAAGTCTCATTCTTCACACACACACACACACACACACACACACACACACACACACACACTCTCTCTCTCTCAAATAGCCAAACATTCTTTAAAGGAAAACTGTAAATAAACACTTGTTTCTTATTCAAAAAAGTCTATCCTTACAATGCAACATTAAATGCACAGGATGAAAACAGGAAGACAGTATCTCAGTCATAGCCATGAGCCCATAGACCCACAGTGAGCAAGGACAGCTCTCTTTGTGTTCTCTGGCAATGGTCTACAGCGCCACACCACCCTCAGGTCTCTGCCTACCTGCCCTCTAAGATGTAGCATCAATTGTGTAACAGTACCCTACATTAAATTCCTCTACTGTAAGAAGACTTTAGCTATCTTGTTTATATCCTGAGTCAATGTGATTTGAAACTGAAATGCTTTTTTAAATAACTTTAAGTTGTACCTTATTTTTGTGTATGTGTGTGTCTCTGAGTATATGTGTGTGTACCTATGTATGTGGTGTCTAGACAGGCCAGAAAATCTTTTTTTTTTTTTTTAGAATATAAACATTTTATTTTTTGTTTTATTTTTTTCTTTTTAACATTTTTATTGAAGTTATGTGCATGTCACACATCATTTCTCAGTCCAATCTAGACTAAGCTTGTCTTCCATGCCCCCCACCCCACCACAGTTCATGCACCCTGTTATCCCTGCCCTGTATCTTTTTCTGATTCTTTTCAAAGTATTTTTTTCAAAACAGAGGATTATTGTCCTTGGGGGAACTTTACTGTTTCAGACAGTTCCCTGTCCCTGTTCCTCTGCTGTTGTTCTCTCCAATCTGTACCACTTCAGCATATATATATATCAACTATACTAAAATTATATCATCTGAACACAAACTGTCATTCATATTATATTTCAGGATTCACATTTTCCCTTTTTAAATTTACATTACTCTAAAATGTGCCTAAGTATCTTCCACACATATACCAAGATTCCAAAGTCTAAAAATAAGTGGTGGGTTAATTCTAGAGCCTGTTAAGGGATTTACTTTATCAGAGCACAGTTGCTTTCAGGGAAAAGGGTATATAACATTGATGTTGTTCAGTTTGCCTTACAACTCGGTTCTGGTTCCTAGCATTCCACAAATGAGGGATACCATTCATCGTTTTTTGTTGTTGTCGTTGTTGTTGTTGTTTTCTGGGACTGAGTTACTTCACGTGTAGCATAATATCCTCTAGGATGCTCCTTCTTCTTCCCTGCAAAATTCATGATACCATCTTTCTTTACCACTGCATAGAATTCCATTGTGTAGATATACCACATTTCCTCTATCCACTCATTGGTTGAGGGACATTTGGGATGGTTCCTATTGTGAAGAGAGCTCCAATGAACATTCCCACCAGCAGTGGATGAGTGTTCCCCTTTCCCTACAACCTCTCCAGCACTTGGTATCATTTGTTTTCTTGATCTTAGCCAGAGTGATAACTTCAAGATATCATCTCACTCCACTTATTGGAGTGAGATAATATCTTAAAGTTGTTTTAATTTGCATATCCTTAATTATTAGCGATGTTGAACATTTTTAAGATGTTTCTCAGCCATTTTTATTTCCTCATTTGTGAAGTCTTTACTCCATCTTTTGAGTGAGTCATTTGTTTTCTTCTTTGTTTTTTGAGTAGTGTATATATTCTGGAAATTAATGCTCTGTCAGATGTATCAGCAGTGAAGGTTTCCTCTCACTCCGTGGGTTTTTCTCTCCAGTTCACTGATTGTTTCTTTCACTGTACAGAAGCTTCTGAGTTTAATAAGTTCCCACTTGTCAGTTGTTGACCTCACTTCCCGTGCAGCAGCTGTCTGATTTAGAAAGTCTTCTCCTATGCCTATGTCTTGTAAGTTGCTGCAAACATTTTCTTCTATCAGAGTTTTGGGTTTCATGTTTCCGTCTTTGATCCATTTGGAGTTTATTTTTGTACGGGGAGAGGTAGCGGTTAAGTTTTATTCTTCTACAAGTGGGATCCAGTTTTGCCAACACCATTTGCTGAAGATACTGTCTTTCCTCCATTGAGTCTTCTTGGCCCCTTTGTCAAATATGAGGTAGCTTAAATTGTGTGTGCTCAAGCTTGGATCTTCAATTTTGTTTCATTGGTCTACAGGTCTGATTTTATGCCAGTACCAGACTATAGCCCTGTAATATAGTTTGAAGTCTGGTATAGTGATCCCCCCCCCCCCAGATTGGTCTTTTCACTCAGGGTTGCTTTAGCTATTTGGGGTCTTTTGTTTTTCCATATGAATTTAAGGTTTTCTTTTTCAAGAACTGGAGCTGAGTACAGTTATTAGATGCCATGTAGGTGCTGGGAACAGAACCTGAATCTTCTAGAAGAGCAGCCAGTGCTCATAACCACTAAGCCATATCTCTAGCCGCAGAACTTAAGTATTTGGCAAAAGCAAGTAGTGTTGTAATCACCTAACACATAAGGAGCTCTTATCCAGTCAACAATTGCTTTAAATGGCAAATGGAATATGGCCCATGCCAGTCAGATCAGTGATTAAGACTAATGGGGACTCCAGGGTTCCTTGTTTCAGGTTCCTAAGCTTTTCAGTCTGAGAACATGGCTTCCTGCCCAGCTGAGTACCTCAATGCTTTTTAATTTGATGCTGTTGTCTGGTTGATTTGGGCTCCTTCTTCTGGGTTTTGAAGTTCTGGAAAAGGAAGACAGTGGGGAGGATTTGGAAGCAAAAAATTCCCTTTGGGGTTATTTGCCCCTGGTGGTCTAGGTGAGTGCCAAACACTCTCATGTTCTGGCCCCTTGCTCATGAAGACTTGGGGACTTGATGTAATATGCAAGTACATTATTAATTAAAATTGGCAGAAATGGAGCTAGAAAAAAATATCCAGAGCAGTGTACTGTTTATATTTTTGTCTGGGTTCCACTAATAGCAATGCCTGAGAAAAACTCAGATTTTTTTTTTTTTACTATATTCCAAGAATACTCATCTCAATTGGAAACTTTGAATTTGTTTTCCTGTTTTCTCTCTTTGATTGTTTTTCAAACATCAAACAAATTCTTGAAGAGCTACAACACTAGTAATTTTCTTTTCACTGGAGAAATGCATTGCAAAAAGCTTGATTTCATAATATATGAACAACTTTCGAAAAATCAAGTCAATAGCTTCAAAGACACAGCCATTAAAAGTTAAATTTTCTGGAGAGGCTTCTTACTGATGAAAATGAAGGGAAGTTTTGGGGGTTGTGTTTAATGGGATGTTCATGTTTCAGGACACTTCTAACCTATTGTCTGAATATGTTACAACTAGAAATGGAGTCTGAAAATACCCTTTGGATTGTCTTTATTTTGAAACTTGTTTACTACTAGTTCTTCTGAATTTAGACACTAAAGATGAAACTATTCATTATTCTCTTCCCATGCTCTGTGGATGTGGAAGGCACCCTGCTTCTCAGGAGAAAAGCAACTTACTTCAAGTTTGGGAATATGGTCCAAGACTCTATGTATGGCTGATACTCAGAGTAAAGCAGCAGTGAAGAGACGGTGCAGGTGTCAAGTCAGAGTCGAATTCATGTTTGTTAAATGCTGTTAAGAGGTGGAAAATGAGAAGTGCTGGACAGGGCACTCTGGCCCTGGGGAGGGTGTTGATAGAGGGATTTGAGAATGTGTGACCATATGCTTAATATATTTCATATAGAAAATTTTATGCAAATGTTCTATAAAGGAAAATATAACATACAAAGCCCTTCAAATTGCTACCCATGTTGTATAAATTCTTCCTGGGAAGATGAACAAATATCTGTTCTCCACCGGTAGACCACCATTGGCAGACTGAATGGATGACTGCACCCAGGTCTAGCACAGTGAAACAATGAGTTTAATAAAGTTACTTGGGAGCATGGTCAGCTAAGGGTAGCTACACCTCCCTCTGCCTTAGCTGTGATTAACCGTCTCTGAATAATGGGGAGTTGTGGAGCCTCCTGAGGCCTTTCCCTGCTCCAAAGAGGTGAAGTTAATGGTTCTACTCTTCTGCCAATCTCCTTTAGATGATCATGAACACTAAAAGTTCAGGGTACAATGGCCTTACCATGACTAGAGGGCAGTGTTCCCCAGCAGATGATCCATAAAAAGAAAAAAAGTTGCCTGATTTTCTTGAAATGAAAAAAACAAGAAAAACCAGCAGCATGTTCAATCGATTCATGCCACAGAAGATCAATTTTGTGATCAGTTCTTATCATGTTTATGAAAAATCAGTTTTGAACCTTGAGTGACTATTAAGTTTGTGACAGGTCATTGGGAAGAATGCAGAGTGTTTCTTAGATAAAATACTTTTTTACAAATTTTCATAAAAGACAAGTTTGCATTTGGGGATTTAGGAGTAACAGGTTTACAGATCAAAGCTTTTACATCCCAAATTCAAAAGTCTGAAAACTTTAGCAATGTTATAATAAAGTAAGAAAATATCTAAGTCTAACTAAAAGTGGAGTGCTATTTCACTTTGGGAAATGGAATGAAAAGTTGAGAATGTAATAGTTTGAAATATAGATTACAGAAAGAATGAAAAATGTAATGCTTTGATACATAATAAGCATCTGTATGTCAGTTCAGATAGTGGCTGAGCTGCTGGGACCCAATACAGCAAGTCCCAGAGGTGCCATCCATGCTCTCCACAGAACAGAGGTAACAGCTACATAGCCACTGTTCCTTTCACTGCATTACACTGATAATTTTTGTTTGTTTGTTTTTGAGACAAGTTCTCTCTGTAGCCCTAGCTATACTGGAACTCACTCTGTAGACCAAGCTGGCCTTGAACTCACAGATATCTGCCTACCTCTTCCTCCGGATTGCTGGGATTAAAGGTGTGCTCCACTACACCTGGCTACACTGATAATTTTTAATAATGAAGTACACATTCAAGATCATTATAAAATGCATAGTACACAGAGAAGACAGAAGTAACTGAGCTTGTTAGACCATCGGAAATTCAGTAGTCAAAGGTTTACAAGATAAAAAAAATAGCTCTAGCTTAAGTGGGCAGGGAGTTTAATTTGTTTGGAAGAAAATTATTTTGGATGTGTGAGGAGCACTCGGCTCTGGCGATCCACCCCAGCTGCCCATGAGTGCAAGTCAGACACCTTGCTGATGGAGCTATCTCCCCAGACTCCTGGTGTCCATCTCAAACTTCTGGGCCACACTCCCTGTCTGCAATTTATAAGATAAACTATAACAATGATTGCATTTCCAGAAACATCCCTTCATGGAGTTGAACCTCTGAATAAACTTTCCATTGTCGAGGTGGAGCAGAACTCCCAGTCCTGATTAGCTTTCTCTTGTTATGATAAAGCTCTTTGATCAAAATGTGATCAGGGTGGAAAGTATCCACATGCCTTACATATCTCAATCACAGTCTATCCTCGAGGGCAACTGGAGCAGGACCTCAGGGAAGAAATCAAAGCGCAGACTGTGGAAGAACACTGCTTACTACTTTTTTTCCTATTTATTTTTAAATAATTTTTCATTGAATTTTGTGTATTTCATACTGCACATCTCAATCAAACTAATCACTTTTAAAATCTCTTTCCCATTGGAAGCCTGACCAGGACCCCCCTGGAACTCATACACTGTCATTTTTGTTAAGGTCTATTGTGTCAAGTTAATGTCACTGGATGTTCCTGAGCATAAGTTCATCCAGTAAGGTCTAGTCAGGCTATCCAGAGTCCATCAATTTAATGTCCCTCTTCCTCATGCAACAGTAAACAGCTGTACATATTTCTTCTAAGATTGGTTCTGGGCTGGAGAGATGGCCTAGCGGTTAAGAGTGCCGACCGCTCTTACAGAGGACCGGGGTTCGATCCCCAGCACCCACATGGCAGCTGAGAACAGTCCGTAACTCCAATTCCAGGAGAACTCCAGTTCCAGGGGAATCCGACACCCTCTTCTGACCTCCGCGGCATTGCACGACACGGGTGCACAGACCTGCATGCAGACAGTACATTCATACACATACAGAAATAAATAAAAAAATAAAAACGTTTTTTAAAAAAAAGATTGGTTCTGGTGCCCATTTCCCAGTTCCATGCTCGATTTTTGTCTGCTTGCACTTGCATGGGTCATGTGCATGCAGACCCCATTGCTGCAGGTTCCCAGGAGCTCACAGGACTCTGTTCCCATATCGTCTTGCACCTCTTCCCTGGCTCTTACAATTTTTACCCCCTCTGCAATTGTCCCTGAGTCTTGGGTGAGTGAAGCTTAATATAGAAGACCTGTCCAAGGACCCACACCCCACAGACTAATAATTTCCAAGCTTTGGGCATTTGTGACCTCTTGTGTTCCTGGCCCTCTGTTGCATGAGGAAGCTTGATTAATGGAATAGAGAGATTCATTAGTGTCCTTTTTATCCCTTGCTCTATTGCTGTGTGAGCCTTAGGTGCAGAGGTTGCACTGTAGATGTATTGCTTAGCCTTTGGCAATCCACAGACAATGTCTATGTGTCCAGTTGCGGTACTCAGTAATAGTCTATGTCTGGTGCAAAAAAAGTGTATTTGATGAGTGGTGATTATGATAACATACAGTAAATAAAATGACACGTAATTTTCATTTAGTAAGAAGTTACATTATTCTTGGGATATGACAGCCTTGGGAATTTCTCTAAGATCTATGACCTTACCAGTTGCAAGTATTTAGCTATGTTTACAATACCACACATGAGTTTCCTCCTCCTATTGAGTGGATTTTGAGTCCCTTAGGTAGCTGTTGATTAGCTCCAAGGTAAAAGTGACACAACTGCACCATTGTTGCATTCTGTTCAGGGCATTGGATTGGGTATTTGGTCTTGAAGCTGATGTTAGGCCATCCATTGATGTTCTTCCACAGAAGCTAACATAATATTCTCCAAAGCTATCAGATCTAGCCTTTAGGGGAATTGGCTTCCAGGTCAGTTCCACATCCATTGTTCCAACTATCTTCAAGTTCTGGGAGGCAATCGAGGGCTGTGTCAATAATAGCACATGTAATTTTGGAAGTCTCTTGAACTGCCCTGGCCAACAACTCAAAGGAAGATTTCTCCTGTCTGGAACTGTTTCTTGTTATGTAGCCTTCAACTATGCACATGGACTCATGTAAAAATATCTCATGTGTAATTTGTCATTTGGTCGTTAGACTAATATGATTCCCATGTTTTATACACTAGCTAGGCATTATTTATCTCTCTCCCCTCTCTCTCCTTATCTAACTTGCCTCCATACCATCCCTATCGAAAGTATCTCCATTTTTCCCATTTCTCCCTTGACAGTACTAGTCCCCTATAGTCCTACCTCTATTGAGCTCTTTCCTCAAATTTCTTTGAATAATCCTCCTTCCTCCTCCCATTTAAATACCCCCATTTATCCATTTCTCCCTTAGTAACACCTGACTCCTACTAGTCTTCTTTCTCAGGATCATTCCTTCCTTTTAACTCCCTGTTCATTTCTATTTTCCTGGTTCCTGCAGTTACAGCATGATACATACTCATCACATATAAGAATTTGGTGGTGCTACGATCCAAAAATGAAGGGGATCATAGGTCCTTTGCTTTTCTGAGTATGTGTTACTTCAGTTAACATATGTTTTGAGTTCTATTTACCAGCAAATTTCATGATTTGGTCTTCCTTTCCCATTGAGTAGAATATCATTGTATAAATATATTACATTTTCCTATCCACTCATCAGTTGAGGGACACTTAAGGTGCTTTCCATCTCTAAGGTATTATGAAAAGAGCAGCAACAAACACAGATGCACAAGTATTTCCGCAATAGGATGAAGCTCTGTGTATATGCCAAGGTGGGATATGGCCTAACGGTTAAGAGCGCCAACCGCTCTTACAGAGGACCCGGGTTCGATCCCCAGCACCCATATGGCAGCCGAGAACCGTCTGAAACTCCAATTCCAGGAGAACTCCAGTTCTAGGGGAATCCGAGACCCTCTTCTGACCTCCGCGGCATTGCACGACACCGGTGCACAGACTTGCATGCAGACAGTACATTCATACACATATAGAAATAAATAAAATTTAAAAAAAAATGGTAGGTTCCATATTCCTTTCCCTGGGGGTTGCAGAACTTGGAATCCCTCCCAGCAGTGAATGAGCATTCCCCTTCTTCATCTCCTCCCCAGTATTTGGTATCAACAACCCAGGACCACCAGGCCAGGGGTGGCACCGCTCACAGTGGACTTAGCCCTCTCGCATCAATATCAATTAAGAAAATGCCTCACAGACAAGCCCAGAGGCCAGTCTGATGGAGAAAATGCTAAATTTGAAATTTGCTCTCCATTGGTGTGTCGCCTTGACAAATGACACTCTCCAGTACAGTGATGCTGACCACACACTATGAACCTGGGGGAGTGGGAAGACAGCCCTGCACTGTGACGCAGAGGTAGTTTGGAGGTCAAGAAAAAGCAAAGTTTTGACTAGTGACAGGACAATAAATCAACAATAACAAAGCCTTCATCAAACTTTATCTTCTAACTACATTAACATGAAAAGGAGATGCTGACTTAAGGCCATATCGGGGAATTCTTTGGGGACCAACAAATTTTGCTTTTATTATTTATTTTATTCAAAAACATACAACTGACTTTTCCTTTCTTTTTATTTTACGTACATCTGTCTATTGCCTGCATGTGTGTACATGTGCCCATGTTGCTCAATCCCTGTGAGTCAGAAGTAGGCATCAGATTCTCCTGGACCTGGAGTTACCTGTTGTTAGCAATCATGTGGGTGTTCTGCAAACCATCCAGTGCTCTTAAACTTTGAGCCATCTCTCCATCTCCAAATGACTTTTCTTTATTGTTTTTTAAGTACTTGAAGCTTTACTCTTATAGCTATAACTTGTCAAACTAATATATATATATATATATAATATATATTATAGATATTATATAATATATACATATTATATAATATATATCTCCTAAATTGGAACCTTTCATCTCTTCTCTCCATCTACCCCCAATATTGTCCCTTCAAAAATCACCCTTTATTTATATATTTAATTTCCTCATAGTAGCATTGATGACAAAGAATACAGATTTCTGAGTTAACCACCTTACATGTTAAGAGCCTCATAATGGCTCAGCACCTGAAATCAACTCCAGGATTAATTCTTCATGCTGGCATTTATGTAAAACTTACAACCACATAGTTGTAAAGAGGAAAAAGGAACAAGCTGTAATAGTTCTGATAGTCTAGGACCTGCTATTGACAGAAAAACAAATCATTCTTCTAGCTTCTATAGTAGATCTGTTGGGCTGTGAACTCTTCCATTTCTCTTTCTAATAATATTTCTTCTAAACTTCATCTAACATCTGCTTTTCATGATGTTCCCTTTGGTGTTCAGAGAACCCAGGAGCATTCATGGAAATTCAACCAGGCCATTTGCAAAGCCCGAATCTGCTCTGTTTATATACTAGCGGAGGTGAGGAGTCGTGTTATTATATAGAGGAATAAAAATGCCAGCTTCTTCAAAGGAGCCAAGCATTTAACTGAGTTTCTTTTCTGAGAGAGTAAAATTGTGCCACTCAAGAAAATTGGGATTTTGTCATGATATATGAGATGTTAAGCTGCAGTGAAGAGCCCACGCTGCTGTCTTCTCTGAAGGTACTTACCATTGACGAGCAGTTCCCCGTCAAGTGCGGAGTCATTTTGAGCACCGTCTTCTGAGATGGACATAAAAGATAGAAAGCTCCGGCTCCTGTTCATGACTGCTTAGGCTAAAAGTTTCTTCCTCCTATTGAGTGGATTTTGAGTCCCTTAGGTAGCTGTTGATTAGCTCCAAAGTTGCCAGTTGCAAGTATTTAGCTATGTTTACAGTACCACACATGAGCAATTTCCCTCACCGTCCATTAGCCAGAAGTAGTCGCATGACCTCTGTCCATCTGCAAGGCACTGTCAAGTACTGTTTCTTCCACAGAAAAATACATTAACTGCATATTCTCACGTAAGCTTTTGCTGGGAAATAATAGTTGGATGTGAGGTAGGAAACTCATTTTAAATTGAAGCAGCCCTCTCTTCTGGATCTAACATAGGGAAGGAGGAAACGTAGGCAGCAAGAACAATTAACAGCCCCACGTACCTCCTTAACTGCACCATGAGTTACTCTACAAATGAAAGGTTAAAGGTGCTGTCATTTCAACAGCTGTTCTCAGAAACATATAATCAGCTTTGTTTAACAGAGAGGTCAATATCTAAGTTAAGGATTACAACGTAGCAGCCAAATGCCATCCATACAGACACCAAGCAACACATCTAAGTGAGCTTGCTGTGAGCTTTGCCACAACAGTATTTTCCTCTAAACTCCATGTCTACTAGACACATGGCTTTCCATCTCAACTGAACAACCAAGCCTGATCTCGAGGTTTAATTGTAGCTTGCATCCACTGTTTGGAATTGGTTGACCTGAGCAAGCAACAAAGAACAGAAATACCATCTGATGGTTTCCTTCTGGTTGTTCTTGTGGCCTGTTTGACAAAGCTGGGTGCTATTAAGCCTGATCATTGTTTGAGATGCACAGCTCAGGAAATGAGGGCATTAATGTGAATGGTGTCTTATGCAGTGACACCCAAGTTTTCTGTTGACCTATGAGACCCTGTTGGGTACAATATGGTCATGGTGCATAGGCTTAAACAGCAGAATTTGAGCTGAATACAAACAAAAATGTACCATTTGGCTTGGGCATGTTGATAAACAAGAGGAACGTGTATTCTCAGAAGAATTACAAACAGACCAATTGAAATCCTAAGGGGTGTCTTTGGGAGTATAAATGACCTAGAGTTTTACTGATATGGTAAATGAGCAGGGAAATGTATAGGAAGGGGACACAAGGGCTGTCTTGTTTCCATAGAATCTGGTGGCTTTCATTCAACAACCGCTGTTTTCATTTAGACTCTATTCAAAATATCTTAGGTAAAAGGTGTGTTATCTTTATCAAATTAACTTCATGCAAACATTGAGGCTGGGGCACTATTCACCCTGCTTGATTCTCTTAGGATCATGAGTAGATTTACTTGTCAGTATAAGTGGGTTTCAAGGTGCCTAAACCACCTGTGTTTTTACTCAAAAACTGGAGGCATTACCAATTTTCCTAAAAGTCTAGGTTCAAGCAAAAGGACATGGAACCTCATTTGCCATTTGTAAGCTACAGAGCCTCAAGGACTTGAAAGTCCTGCATGGCCAACCTGTCTGAGGTAAGCCTGTTGTATACTAACCCTGGGATCTGAAAGCTCCTTAGTTTATTTTAATACAAATCTTAATTGAGAGTCATAGTTTACACTACCTTTAGATGGATAAATGACCTTTACAAATAAAATCAGGGTAGAAGTGGTTGGAAGATTGAGTTGTAGAGCATATTTTTTTATTGATGCTTTGTGTATTTCATACATCATTTTCCAATTCAGTTCAGGCATATTTCCCCTGCCCTTCCCCCCCATCCCACACCACCCCATCCCAGATGATGTATTCTTCCATAACTGTCCTGCATCTTTCAGTTTTTTTTTCCATTTTTTAGCAATAAGTGATAATTTATGAGTACAAGCATCCTTCATGTAAAACCAATTTGCAAGCAGTTGTGTCCAAACCCACACGGCCCCTTGGTCCCACCATCCAGCAGGGGGGACTTGTATGTTCAATCAAGTTGATCAAATGAGTGTCCAGGCTATATTGCTGTAGGTTCACCGTTCACCCCAATCACAGCCCTTACATTCTACCATGCCCCCTCTTCCACAGATTTTTCCCTAGGCTTAGACAAGGGGCACAGGTGGATGAGAAGAAAAACAGTCTATTTCTAAAATATATGTCGTGAGCTCAATGGAGGTTAGTGAAACTAAAATAAGAAATAAATGAAATCTTTCTTATTAAAAAGACACTAGTACTGGAATTATCATAGATTCATTTCATATCAGGAGGTAAGGATTTGGACAAAGAGTTTTACCATGAAGTTCTGAAGAAATGGTATGCTGCATACTTGTACTTTAGGAAGGACACAAACAGAAGACTGTCCATGTCAGCAGGTTTCTGGTCTTAGAAATAAGAGGGAAGCCTTGGGTCATCAGGAAATTCCACTTTATCTTAGACTTTGTGAATCAGATGTGAACTTGGACTTCTCATTGATGTGAAACACCTCACTCTGCCACTTATGCTATTGTAGATTTACTCTAAAAATTTCTTCAACTCCTAGGTGTGGTGGTACATGAATTTAACCTCAGCACTCAGGAGGCAGATGCAGGCAGATCTCTGTGAGTTCAAGACCAGCCTGGTCTACAGAGCAAGTTCCAGGCCAGCTGGAGCTACAGGGAGACCCTGTCTCAAAAAGACAAAAAATTTTTTTTTTCTTTAACTAACCATATGAATTAAAGGAACATTTGGGTCCAGGAGATTGTGAAATTGGAGGACATCCTCACAGACCAACTTTCAGGTCGTCTATGAGATGCCTTCTGGACTTTACAGTGAGTAGAACACATCTGGATGTAGGAACCTGCTCAGGCAATGCTTTAGAAGATGCAGTCATGAGGAGTCTGCAAAAGAACCAATCTGCACAGCTAAGAGATGCAGAGAGCTGTGTATATTGTGACCAAATTCAGAAGAAACAAAACAAAACAACTACTTGGATATAAAAATAATTAATCCCCCCATAATACCTTACATTCCTCACCACTTCACCCAAGATGCTTCTTTTTTTAATTTTATTTATTTTTGTATGTGTATGAATGTACTGTCTGCATGTAGTTTTGTGCACCCATTTCATGCAATGCCACGGAGGTCAGAAGAGGGTGTCAGAATTTCCCTGGAACTGGAGTTAAAGACAGTTTACAGCCGCCATGTGGGTGCTAGGGATCAAACCCAGGTCCTCTGCAAGAGCAGTTGGCACTCTTAATTGTTAGGCCATCTCTCTAGCCCTGCAAGAAGCTTCTTTTTTAAATAAATTGAGACTATTACAGAGTCTACAAATTGCCAAGATGTGAAGAATAAACAGCCATAGGGTGCCTAGCCCCAAATGCTACATCTACAACAACCCTTACACCCAAGACTCAGGGAACATTTGAGAGAGTGGGGCTGAAAGACTGTAAGCAGCAGAAGACCAAGACGCTATGCTTTCCAGACAGGGCAGGGAAGCTGCACTCAGGAAATCTTAACATAATCACCTGAACAAGTCCTGGACAATTGCACCAGATTGGCATGCCAGTGTGGATGGGGGGAATTTTACATGGTGCCAGTACCAGATGAAGAGTGACAGATAATCAACAGCTGCTCAGAGAGGGAGGATCTGTTTTCTCCAGAGATGAGCTTTCTGATAAGCTAGTCAATTCAATCCCAAGTGGTCAGCCCAAACACATGTGCACACAACCACCACTAAATGGAAAGAGTAGATTATATATGTTCATGGAAGCATGCATGCATGTGTATGAAACAGTAACAATCAAAGAAGAGGTCTTCAATTTGAAAGGTAGTTCAGGGACAGTGTGGGGCCAGTTGGAAGGGAGGAAAAAAGGATGGTAAAGATGTAAACACATCAAGTATGAAATTCTCAAGAAAATACAAAACAGGAAGTTGTAGAAAGCTGAAAGTTTTATGAAGCAGATGAAAAAAGCTGCTGAAAAAATTCTTGGTCACACCTGTTTATTGTATTTATTTGTCCAGAGTTTTGACACTATCCACAGAACTTTCACTGAATCTAGCTCAATAAAGAATACAACTAATTCCCCATTGGAAAGCTCAGAAATCAAGATGGAAATTCGGAATGGTTGTTTCAACTAGCCTGATTTAGGCTCATTTATTCACTGTGGCATCAGGTGCGAGGGAGCAAGAAAGTTGGTTTGTCATATTGCCACAATCTAGAGTCACCTGGGTAGATTCTCATTGGCAGTTTGACCACATGAATTGGCCTGGGGTTATAACTGAGAAAGGTCATCTGGATTGAGTTGATTCAGATGGGAAGACCAGGCCATGGTGGGGAGCCCCATCCCTGATGTTTATGTCTTGGCTGCATAAATTCTGAGGTGCCTGAGCATAGGTAACCATGAATGTATAAATTCTCTCTCCATCTTGTCTGTGATGTGATTAGCTGCTTCAAGGTCCTGCCTTGTCTACCCCACTAAGATGAACCATTGTGACCTGGGGTTGTAAGCCAAAGAAATCTTTTTCTTCCCTAATCTGTTTTTTACCGTGTTTTTTCACAGCAACTGGAGAAGGAAACTATGACAAAAAGTAATGAGACACTGATATAATGCTGGAATCTTAGAATCCTTGATCTAATCACCTGATACTTGCTCTTGATAAGAATCTAAAGAGAAGAATCTTGCTCAGTGTATCTCAGCTAGTCTTTCATCAAGGAACAGGGCTACAGTCAGGTCCCCTGGGTCCTTTCATATTTTGAACACCTTCCTTTGTGACAAAACCTTAATATATACTTAGGAATAGTATGAAACCAAATTTTTGGTGCTATTTTAAGAATATCACTGTCCCTCAAGTAACAAGAAGTGTTCGCTAGTGTCTTTCTTGGGCTCCCAGATATAGGAATTTCCATATCATATAATAACTTCAGTGTTCTAGGTAGAACTTGGAGCACATTGAAATTCACAGGCCATGCCCAATCCTGGGAAGACGAAGTTACTTTATGTCAGGACTGATGTTAAAAGTCTACCAAAAACTAACTATATCTGATTCCTTGATCTGAAAAAAAAAAAAAAAGCTGAAACAATCCTGTTAAAATATCACAGATGAAATATTGTTAAAAGATGAATTCTATAATAAATAATGGGCAGTGAATTTCATATTCATTCTATGAGGTTTCAAATTAGAACTGGGCGGCTTTGAATAAATGTACTGTGTGCTCTGATCCTGAGAAGCTGGGTTGATTTATGTTGATAATTGTCCTTTCTAAACTTACTCAATACAATTTAAAGTATAACTGAAAATAGATGTAGATGATATTTTAAAGTAAATTTAGTCTCTTTTGTACAATTTGATCATGACGATGCATTTAGACAAGATCCTAGATTTAGATCAGTTTCTAGAAATTTTAGCTCCTGTAGGAACTTCAGTAAACCTACCCACTTACAACAATCAGTCATGCAAGCAGTAGTTTATTCCAAAATACAATTCCAGCAATTCCAGAAGACCCGCTGTCTTTTTAATGTTCGCATTTTGAATGTGGGATGACATCTGCCCTAGAAGATCATATTTCTTTGATCAACAATTTTCTTCTTTGGTGTCATCTACAGCCTTAGAAATCCATAGTACAAACCTTTGGAGACAAGAGAATTTCACAGTTGCTTAATCTGATTTAATGAAATGTTTGTTTTGTAGGGAAATTCAAAATTGTTGTGGATTATTCAGTGCTAACTTTGATCTCTGACAGAGATCTTCTGCTGCCAGACTGCATCTCTACAGTGGCATGCAGGCAACATTCAGCCCTGGTGTTTGGAGAATTAAGAGGTGTGGGGTTAGTGGGTGAGTTCTAATTTGTATTTTAATAATGCCATTCCTAAGCAATTAGCTGAGCACAGGAGGAAATTAAGGAGGAGGGGAAAGAACAGCAATTTATGAACAGCCGCTTAAGAGGTGCTAAATGGGACTCGGTTTTCTTCAACCAGGGTAAGACAGGAGGAGAAAGAGGCAGAAATGTCCCTCTTTGGTTTAGCCAGCATGGCTGTGTAATCTCTGGCAGACCCCATAGCACCTTCCTTCGCAGAGCAGAGGTACAGACTGAACACAGACTGGAATACAGTCCATGCCAGCTCAATTCTTGTCCATGGATGACAAAGGGCTTGCCTTTTGTGTGTCTGTGTCTGCTACTATTTAAAGTCCAAAGGATAATTTGAATATATGCATGCACATATAAAGTATATAATATAAATACATATTAAGTGAATATTCATTCAAAATCTTTGGTGAAAATTTTCACAGAAAAAAGGATGGAAATATCTCATTTCCTTATACAATGACTAAAGTTTGCCCCGACAGAAATTGTGAAATAGACTGGATTTTTGACCATTGTATTGATTCAGTTAATATGTGAAACGTACACAGAGAAGAGGTGAGTCTCTGGCAAGTAAATGGCTATTGGAGAAGACTACTGTATGACAATCACAAATATCAAATCAAACAAACAACATCTGATGCAGAAAAATTAACCTAATGTGGAACTAATGAATTCTGATCTCAGTATGCTTCTTCTGTGTGGTAGGCAAGGAAGTCCTTGGAAACATATTTGAGAAGAGTCCAATGTCCTCCTCGCAAGTGCACTTATTGATCTGTGTAGAAGTGACAGGAGTTGGGAAGCTTCTACCTGTACTCAGATCATAAAGGCCACTGGGAGGTCAGTCTCAGGCAGACAGCCAAAGGAAGGCCAGTCCGTGAGGTCTTGCAGAACGATGCCTCCTATAAAGGTCTTTGGCAAAGCATCTGCTACAATGTGTCTTATTTGTTAAAATAGCTAAGATTGTGCTGGCATCAGCATATAACTGAGAAGTATCACAATCTTATACTTGTCTAAAGGTCTTTTTTTTATTTTTTTCATGTGTGTGAAAATGCTCACTGTTTAAATTTCCTACAAATATCTACAATTTGCAAAAATATTCACTGTTTTAATTTCCTATAATAGTCTAAGGGGCATATGTACTTCCATGCTAGAAGTATCTGTCCATCAGTATGAGGACTGACAAGGGATGACATGAAAATCCTACAAAAACCTGTATGTGCTTCTGGTCTGGGCAAAGTCATCCCAGCAGAAGTTGGGCTGGGTCCATGCATAGAAAAGACAACTTCCCTAAGGGCCAGGTCAGTCTGGGGTTAATCCCTGTAACACAACAAAGAATGAAGAGGTGACTGTGAATTTGGAGTGCTAAAAGTAAAGGAAGTGTAAAGGAAGTGTAGATGGAAGTTTGGGATACATATTTGTCAAGAATGATTTTAAAGCCTGAACTGAGGTCCAGAAAGTAGTGAAATGATATTGCTATACAACTATGTTTCTCCTCCTCTTGAGCAGATTTTTTTTTTTTTTCCTGAGACAGGGTCTCCCTTTAGCCCCAGCTGGCCTGGAGTTTGCTATGTAGACCAGATTGACCTTGAACTCACAGAGATCCACCTGCCTCTGCCTCCTGAGTGCTAGGATTAAAGGCATGCACTGCCATACCTGGCACTAAAGACGGTTCTTAGCCGCCATGTAGGTGCTGGGAATTGAACCTGGGTCCTCTGCAAGAGCAGTCAGTGCTCTTAACCACTGAGCAGAAAGAAGAATCATCCTTCTAGTAAAAATAATGAAAATATGTCATATTTACTGTGACATCATTTATTTGTACTTTTTCAAATCATAAACCCTCACCAATATTTTATTTCTAAATGTTCTTCTAATTTTATTGCTATGTTAAAATGGACCAAAAATCATGGGGTCATAAAAATGAGTTGCAATGTGGCAGATTTCCACCAACAGAAGATACTGGTTTTGTTCAAAATTCTTTTAGGAGGTTGAGCCCTTGATTACAAGTTTAGGGCTGAGTGCCTGTCTGCACCACAACCATTACTACTTTACTGTGAACATTCCACTAAATGCTCCTTTATTTCTGCATGAGAAATCATCTCTTTGATCTTTTTAAGGGAGAGGGGCCATGCCTCTTCTTGAAACCCAGAGACAAACAGCCTTATAAAGTGTGATTGACTGCTACCAAATCACAATTCCAGGCACTGAGTTTACTTAATTAAATTATCACTGTTTTATATATATATATATATATATATATATATATAAACCAAAAGCTTATGAATATCAAACTGCTGGTGTTCCCTTTTCCAATGATTATTTTTGTTGGGGACCATGGGTGTCACTCCAAAATGTACCCCAGGTCTATTTTGAGCCATTTGCATGCACTGAGTTGAATATACCTGTGTAATTGCAAAGTTTCTTGATTTCACTTAAGCACTCTGTCGGAGGGTATTATCCCTTCTGCCTGACTGAATTACCATTTAATTTTATGAATTCTTCCTTCAGTGAGCTTGAATTTAAAGCTAAAAAGAGAAAGAAATATTATAACACAATTGAATTGATTTCCCTTTTAATCAACAGAGTATATCTGGAAAGGTTTTTAAAAAGAGACAAATCAAACAAAAATGATGAAATTAAAGTGAGATAATTATTTTCAGCATCATTTCCTAACCAGTGTCAAATGTCTGCGGTGTTACAAGGCAGTGCACAAAATGCAGAATGCATTAATTGACTGTCCTGGAAGATTTTAAATGTCACTGGAAATTTATTCCAATTACACAAGGTAATCTTTTGACATCCATTAAAAAGCTTTGTTTTCTCCTCACAAATGACTATGGCTTCTCTCTTGTAACATTTCCTATGGTCTAATATTTGCACACTGTGGTAATTTTGCATTTTCATCCAGATCCTAGGATTGCACAAATAAATTGCAAATTTTTATGGCAAAATACATTTTGTACCCATTTTCACGGAAGAACATGTAAAGATCTCTTTGTCATTAAAGGCTCTACAACATTGTAAAACTTCAATCTCTTCTCAAAGCCTGAGTTTCCAGTAAAAAGACCTTTACCTTGTCAAGCTAACAAGCATCTTCAGCAAACAGCCTCTTTGCTTCCAGAAACAATAGGCAAAAATATGGCTTCAAACAAGAAATAACATCAACGAGATAAGATTTAGCTTTTCCCACTTCCAACTCACAGTTGAGCATATCTGTTTAAACAGAAGAGGAAGAAGAACAATTCAGTCTTATATCTGGGTAGGACACAACACAGTGCTTTGTGTCAGTTAACATTCTCCTCACTCAACTGAAATACCCATCAATTTCAAGAAATAGATATATTTGCTCACAGCTTGAAGGTGCTGTCTACAAGGGAAAGGAAGCCATGGCGACAGGAATGTGAGGCCACAGGTCACATTGCATGGACAGCTGGAAAGCAGAGAGCAGTGCAGGCCTATGCTTAGCACACTTTCTCCGTTTTGCTTGGTTGGAATCTGATCAAACTGATGCTGATGAGTTTACTGTGCACCTTTCTGCTTCAATTATCCTAATCTAGATAACCCTGATCAAACAGGCCCGGGGTGATTTCAGTGTTTCTGGGTCTTGTTGACAATCAATATTAACCCTCACATTACTTTAACCTATTCCTTCACTAAATCTGCCCATCTGAGAAGTACAATTTGCATGACACTAAAATGTAGAAATTATATAACTGATTTATGTAGTCTACAGTAGGCAAATATTATCAAAGTTAAATTTATAGATATAGAAAACGATGTACTCAGTAATAACTTCCTTATCCGGGGACGCAAAGATAGTAGACATCAAAGCCAATAGTTGATTCAATATTGCTCTAGGAAATATTGACCAATAGGTGGAAACCTCAGATCAATCAGCCAATCAACTCTTGGCAATGGACCATGAGAAAAGTAAAACAACTCAGGTCAAGAATTTCTTTGATGGCTTGAAGCTAAAAATCAAAGAGTTTGGCCATTAACAGACTCCAGGAAAACCCTTGTACACTGATTTTCAGTTTTTGACATTCACCTTGAAGCATTTGGTGGTAAGATTTAGCTACTTAACAGAGATATGGGTATTCTGATGAAGCTGAGTGTACCATCCAGTGTCAATCTGCTAACACACCAGTGGATACCAAGAATACACATGAAGCTTATTAAAATGAAGAATCGTGTCAATGACCTTGTGAACTTCAACTGTGGACTGCAGGGAATAAAGCCACTGTGGAGGAAGGAAAGGTTGACCAGGCAGGGAGGGACATGGGCAAGGGAGAGTCAAACCTTGAAAGATGGTTGAAAAAAAAATGCAACCTTGGCCATGTGTGCTTTAACTGTAATGAGATGCTGAGGTTTTACTTTCCTTTCACAAAGCATCCAGACAATACAGGATGTATTTATTCAGGACCATTAGGAAAACAACACAAAATGAAAATATCTAGCGACATAAAAGAGGTAACAAAATATAATTTTTTACTCTGAATTTTCATAGCAGTATCTTATAAAATCTTCGTGCTTTAAGGAGCTTTTAATCTATCACCCAACTCCTAAGTCTCCCATAGAAAATGCACTTTATTGAATTGCATTTAAATTATTTAGCCATTTTAAAAGGCATAAGGTAGGTAATCAGATACATGATGTATCATACGGCTCCGAAACTGTCTCTGGTGTAGGCTGTCTTTCTGCCATTTAAGTCTACACTGTTAGGCAGGAACAAAGGTTCTAAAATATTTTCATTTTGGTTTTGCTTTACTGCTTCTTCCTCTCCTTTCTGTCCTTCTGTACCTCCTTCTTTCCCTTCCTCCCTCCCTCCCGTCCTTCTTTTCATCTTCCCTCCCTTTCTCTCGCTCTCTCTTTTACGTTCTTACCCTCAGTCTTAATCTCTCTTTTGAAAGGAAAATTTAAGGTCAGCTGGTAATTAGCCACTTTTGAAAAGTATCCATTAATAATACATAAATTACTGCCCACAAATCCAATTCAGTTCTTAGGTCATATTGGAACTAAATACATGATTTAATTTTCAGGCACATTACCAGTTGAGGGCTGTAGGAGAAATCAATACAAATACAGCAGAAGGCTACATTGTCGAGGTCCCCACGTTTATCTGTCTGTGTTGGCAGGGGTGGGGAGGTATTCTGAATTTCTATGCACATTGTCAAGGATTTAGTTCTTCTCTGACCTAACACTTTCAGTCACTACTGATGCCACAGTCCTTCAGTGAGAAGAATGAACACCTCACTCGTGGGCCCTGGGTGGGATACAGATGCAGTTGAAGACTGCAGAGGTGGAGGCAGGAGAATGAGTCAGACAGTGAAGCTTAGGATAAAGTCAGCCTGAGGTCCAGAGTAAAATCTTTTTCCAAGACAAAACAATAAAGACACAAGGATCAATCAGGTACAAGTAGAAACTCCAATAATCTTTAAAAATCCTTATATCTGAATATTTGTGTACTAATCCATCAATTCATTAGCTGAGGACTTGCAAAAATATTTATAGAAGTATGCATAACAGTTTGTATAGTGACAGGAGAATCCCATGAAAGCGCTAGAATCATGGACTGTTTACAAGGAAGACAGAGGGGTGCTGGGCGTGGTGGCACACGCCTTTAATCCTAGCACTCGGGAGGCAGAGGCGGTCGGATCTTTGTGAGTTCAAGGCCAGCCTGGTCTACAGAGTGAGTTCCAGGAGAGCTGGGGCTACAGGGAGACCCTGTCTCCAAAATCGACAAAAAAAAAAAAAAAAAAAACAAGGAAGACAGAGGGAAGACAGCACTCCAAGGCTTCCGTAGCTCCTGGATTTAGTGTGTGTTTTGCCCCTCAGCCCTTCCTGGCCTTCCAAAGTGTTCGCCCAGCTGGGATTCTGCAAGAGCATGGACTGTATGGCTTCCATAGCGGGAGTTCATGTTCTCCCTCTTCTGAGGGCCTGTGGAGTAGGTTCCAAGGGTTTAATACTATGTCTCCTTTTGGTGCCACTGCTTTAGGAAGTTAGGAATTGTAGCCTTACTGCAAGCATGTCACTGAGGCAGGGTTTGCAGGTAGATAGCCAAGTCCCAGTTTCTCTTTGCTTCCTGTGCCTGCTTAAGGCTCCCTGCTCTGGCTACCTCTACCACCATGCCTCCCTGGCGATAAGGACTCAGATCCCTCTGCAATCTTAAACCTGCTTTCCAGTGCACACACATACACACACTTGCTGTCTCTTTATGTTTTCTAATCTCTTCATTCAAAGATATGTCAGGTTGAATCAAGATCTACCCCAAGACCTCTTTTAGCTTAATCACTTCTGTACAGTGTCTGTAGGAAAGATAATGTTTCTAAGTTCGTGGTGGTTAGGGGCTCAACGTGAATTCTGGAGGGTCTCAGATTGATGGAAGAAAATTAGGGTGTTAGAGCTCTACCCATAAGTCAGATCCAATGAGGTTATTCTGACCCTCTAAGTGAGATGATGTAGGGGTCAAGCTAGAGAGTTTGATATACTAAGTGGATTCCACCCCTAAGCCCTGGATCACTGAGCAAATGCACTGACAGTTTGAGGACCTCACTCAACTTCAGTTCCTGCTGAGCAACAGCAAATGGTTCATAAGACCTGAAGATCAACTGAATTATTCAAAGCTTGTAGATTAGTACACACAGATACACACACACACACACACACACACACACACAGTTGCACACATGCACAAATAGGAGTGATGTAGAATCTTTGTGGGAGTCTATTTTTGTCCACTTTCAGCATGTGAACAATTCAATGGTTATTAATAAATTTAGAGAGCTATGATGTCACAGTACAGTGTGGTTTCCCAGCATTTCCATCAATCTTCTGCATTATGGAAACTGCCTGGATGTTAAATTTATCTTGGGAGTTAATCTTGATTTCACTAGCAAGATGTGGTGTGATTGTATTTCAAATGTTGAGTAATTCTTCATGTATGTTATATCTATATACCAATTCATTAATTCCTTAACTTATGACTTTCAAAAATATTCAATCCACATGATCAGTATGTATAGAAGTGTGTGTTCCCACCTTTTCAGAGTGTTATAAGAAAGAAATTTGGGGAGATTTCTGTTGAAACCATTGGGTACTTTAAAAAAAAAAAAGTCTATTTCGTGTGGCGCATGCCTTTAATCCTAGCACTTGGGAGGCAGAGGGAGGCAGATCTTTGTGAGTTCAAGGCCAGCCTGGTCTACAGAGTAAGTTCCAGGACAGCTGGGACTACAGGGAGACCCTATCTCGAAAAGACCAAAAAAAAAAAAAAATAGTCTATTTCTATGCTTCTTATTCAGGTATAAGACTTCTTCCCTGATTATATAAACAACTTTTAGTCATCACAGGATTCAAGAGCCCTTCTCTCTGTCTTTGGAGCTTATCTTTTCATTTTGTAGATCCCGACTTTGATCCCACACCCTTCTGAACTTCATTCTTTACTTTTTCTTGACTTCTTTAGCATTTATGTAACACGGGCTTGGGCCATCTGTGAATAAGGACATTTTCACATTTTCTTTCTGATTTATCTGACGTGCTTGGCCTGCCATTCATTTGAGGGGGAAATGTCTAGTCTTTCAGCATTGTGCATCGTTGCAGTTTTAGCACAGGTGTGTTTACCTGGTTGAAGAAAACCTTTTCATCCTGGCTTATTGAAAGGATGTTTGTTAATCATCACTAGCTATTGAATGTTGTCAACTCTTCTGTGCACATCTGATGATCAATTTGGATGGCCTATGATTTGTGTCCTTTATTCTATGTTAGTGCTCTAAATCTAAAGATATTATGGGGTTGAAACCAACTAGGTTCAAGATTTTCTTTGAATACATTTTTCGCATTTTGACATATGCCCTTTGCCAGTGCCCAGGGTTTAGTCACTGCTGTTTTGATGACCTTTTACTGCTTTCGTTGTAGCTTTGGGGTGAAGTCTCATAATTGTCACCCTGTCATCCTGAAGCCTTCCACCTGACCAAATAGGGATTATTCCTGATCCAATTATTTAACTTTACCTTTAACTTCCCCTCTTCTATAAGTTGGGATTAATAACCCTCCATTGGGTTGTTGGGAAGATTAGATATATAATGTATCTAAGATTGTTCATTGATGCATCTTGCACATGGCACTCAACATATATTAATTGCATTAGAAGTTCAAATGGACATAATAGAACAGGATCATTACAGGGTGACTAAGAAGGATTTTTGGAACTTAGTGTAACTTGGGGTGCTCTGTGGGATGCGTCAGTCAATCTGGGAGAGGAAGAACATAAAATCAATAGCTACTGATATATTTTGCTTCTTTGTTCTTGTGACAGATCATTTTATGTCCTTTTATCTCTGACTTCCTCATTAAACCAGTCTACTTTGTGATAATCCACCTTTCTTCTTGCCTTAGGGCATTTTACATTAAGCTTCACCTTTGCTAATCAGTAAGTATAGGGGCAATGTTGGTTGGTTTACTAATTCCTTTGGCAAAGGCCTGGAGCAATTCCCTAGGTACCAACCCAACAGGGTAGCACAGACCCATTATCAACGTTACTGCTTATGGGCAGGTTCTGTGCATCAAAATCTGTCATCCATAATAAGGACAAAGCTCTTCAGACAAATGTCCACCTTCACATCCCTATTGCTTGCACTGTCTCTTGTTGAGTTTGTTGTGGGATATGTGCTGTGCTGTGTTTTAGAACAGTAATAAATTTGTAGGGAATTAAATACCATAGGAAGTATTAAAAGTTTAATATGAACCTTTCATAAGACATACTAATTTGAGTTAGGAGTCATTCTTTCCTACCAAGATTCCACATTTTTAAAGGTTTTGGAATTAGAGTGACGATATTTGTGATTTCCTCAAATAAACTCATCTTTGCTATGTTGCCATAAATTACTCCTGAATATAATTCAGTGCTTATTAATAATGGCTTCTTGTAAAAAAACACATCCTATCAGTGATCTTGCAATAATATCATATGCATGGATAAATTTATAGTTAAGAAATAATTATAATATATTATAAACAAATAGATACAATAAAATGGCCCAGCAGAAAAAATAAGTTAAGGAACTAAATAGAAAAAGAATAGAAAAATGTAGTCACTATTTTGATCTTGGGCACAACTTTGCTGAATTCTTTATTTCCTTTCCTCTGTGTCCACTCTTCATACATTTTCTACTGTATTTTATGCTCTTTCTCCTTTCTTATACCTTTATTTATACAAATACAATCTCATTTACCCATATATTTCCTTCCTACAAAAATCATTTCTTGACCCTTTATTCTCCCAGACTCTCCAGAAATCTTCATAACACACCAAGTCGTAGGGAACAGTTCACACTGCTCAAACAGTCCACATGAAGATGGAGCTAATATTCTCATTCTAATGAACAATTTCAATCCGAGTAGCCATAACTATCACGAAGATAATTCTCCGCCACATTACCATCAAAGCTGGGCTTTGTGTGGTGTTTTGGTTTTAAACAAACACTTGCCCAGCAGTGCAGCTCACCAATATAGAACAGAATTACAATGTACTGCCAGCCAAATTCGGTTTATTGTCAATTTCAGTAGTGTTTCTTATGGCAGCAATTATTCTCTGTAAGCCTGCAAGCAAGCAGTAGAAAACTGAAATCATCAAAGAGTTTTTATCTGCAGCAATTCCAGGAATGGCAGGTAGCTGATAGTTTAAGCTTTAGTTCTCGGCAGTAGAATAATGCAAGTAGGAAAGTGCCATCTGCCTGCTCCTGCAGGCTTTCTGAAAAATATTCCCGAGTTAATAAAGTTTGGGGATGATATTTGATGGCTCCAGATAGTGTTGCATGGAGTGCTGTGACACACATGGCTTTCTGTGGTGAGGTGTGAGGGCTGGAACGCCACCGTTCATGTTTATACATGTGAAAGAGAGTCACAGCTTTAAACTCAATTTTTAGCTACTTAAAGTGAATTCTTCGAAACAGAAGATCTTTGATTTACTCCAGGATGAGAGCTCATACCAACTCGAAGAGGAACAAGAAGGCCAGCCAGGCTTATTCCTGTTCTTGGAATAATGTTGCAAGCATGTTAAGGTGATAGTGATGATTGTCATGTCTTACTTAGACTGTGGACTGATGGTAATGTGTTTTCCAGGTTTTTCTTTCAATAACTTACTTTAAACACTCATAAACACTGTGATTTATGTTTTCTTTTGGGGGGGTTATGTTTTCTAAAGGAGAAATTATTTCCTTATTTCTTCAGCGTTTACTGAAGGGTCTACTAATTACATTATTACCCTCTTAAGGAGGATAAAGACACAGGAAAAGCTCTTGGATGTTGTAATGATGGGGTTTGGAGCATGGGGGACTGGGTTTGATTGGAAACAATTGTATGATGTAGCTCAATGGTACTTGCATGGCATGTACAAGGCTTTAGGTTTGATCTCCAGGACTGGAAAATCAAAATAAAGAGGAGAAAATCAATAAAAATAAAAGCACCAAAACACAAACAAAAGCTACATTCTAAAAAACTAATTGATTTTTGTGTATGTCACATACAACATTTCAATCAATTCTAATCGTCTTTAACCATGGACCCCATGAACAGGCTCCAACTGGCTCCCCCTGGAATTTGTACACCCATTCTCTGTATTAAGGTCTATTGGATCAACTTAGTGTCCCCAGATGTTCCTCCGTGCAAGTTCATACACTGAGATCTAGTCAGCCTGTCCAGAGTTCATTGTTTTATGAAGATCAGCTCTTCTTCATCCAACAGTAATCAGCTGTCAATATTTCTTCAGCTAAAATTTGGGTCTGATGCCTGTTTCCCTAGTTCCATGCTGGATTTTTATCTGCTTGAGTTCGTGTGGGTCTTGTGCACATTGACACCACTACTATAGATTCATATGAGCAAGGTCCCAGGAACCTATAGGACTGTGTTTCCATATGGTCACACACCACCCCCTTGCAATTGCAATCTTTCATTCCCCTCATTTGCAGTGGTCCCAGAGCCCTGTGTGGGTGAAGTTTAATATAAGATTCCTGTCCAAGGACCAGCATTCTGAACACTCTTAATCTCTACCCCTCTGCTGCATGAGGGAGCTTCATTAAAGAGAATTGGGGGATTCATTAGTGTCCTCCTTAATCCTTGCTTTATGTTGCTTGAGCCTTATGTGTAGAGGTTGCATTGCAGATGTGCATGTGGGCTTGGATGATGCCCAGAAAAAGTCTGTGGTACTCTGTAATAATCTCTCTCTCATGCAAAAAGAAGCTTTTTTGATAAGTGGAGACTAGGATAATTGTCTGTAAATATAAAGATACATATTTTGCCCATAGTAAGAAATTACATTCGTCTCTTGTGATGTGACAGTCTTGGGGTTTACTCTAAGCTCTAAGAACTTTCCAGCCATATGTATTTGACTGTGTTTACAGTACCGCACGTGTCTCCTCCCAGTGAGAGGGCTTAAGTCCAATTAGGTAGCTGTTGATTACTCCTAAGGTAAAGGTGGCACAACTGCACCATTGCTGCATGCTATGCAGGGCACTGAGCTGGTTATTTCTTCTTATTGCTGATATGGGGCCATCAACTGACATTCTCCAACAGAAGCTTGCATAGTGCACTCCAAAGTTATGAGAACTAGCCTTCAGGGGAAGTGGCTTCCTGGTGGATTCCAGATCCATTGCTCCAATTCTGAAGTATTTCCTGTGTTCAGCTATAGGGACTTACCTTCAAGCTCGAGAAGGCCATCAAGAGTTGTGGCAGCAGCATGTGTAAGTTTGGGAGTTTCTTAGCCAACCCTGGCCAATGGCTCAGAAGAAGGTTTCTCCTTTCCAGGAGTGTTTCTTGTGATGTAGCCTTCAGCTATGCACATGGATTCATGTAGATATATTGTATGTGTAATTTGTCATTGGGTAGTTAGACTAATGTGAGTCACTGTGTTTGTTTCATATTAGCTAGGCAGTATTTTCTCTCTTCTCTCTCTTCCTGTTTCAAAGCCTTCCCCATTTAAAGTGTCCCTGTTTCCCCAATTTCTTCCTTAATAATTTCTTTCTCCTATGGTCTCGCCTCTCTTGAACTTCTTTCTCTTTATCCCCAAAATGCTTTGTATATAGCCCTCCCCCCTACTCTTCAGACACCCCAATTTTATTTGCTTCTCCCTTGGTAACACCTGTCTCCTACTGTACTCTCTCAAGTCCCTTCTTTCCTTTTACCTCCCAGCTTCTTGGCCATTTTTCTGCTTTTTGCGGTTACATCAGAATATATAATCACATATAGGGATTTAATGCTAAGGTCCACAAATGAGAGAGGACATACACCATTTGTTTTTCTGAGTCTGTGCTATTTCACTTAGTATAACAGTGCTAGTCCCATCCATTTACCTGCAAATTTCACGATTTCATCTTTCTTTACTTCTGGGTAGAACCCCATTGTGTAAATGTACATTTTCATTATCCACTTCTAATTTGAGGGACACTCAATAGCAACAAACATGGATGTACAAGTAGGATGAGTCGTTTGTGTATATACTAAGGATTGGTATAACTGGGTTAAATGGTAGGCTCATTTTTAGTTAAGAGTTCACACTGCTTTCCATAGGGGTTGCATGAGTTTTTATGTAACCAGCATTGAAAGAGCATTCCCTTTTCCCACATCCTCTCCAGCATTTGGTAACATTTGTTTTCTTGAAATTGGCCCATCTTACTGGGGTAAAACAAATCTTAAAGTAGTTTTTAATTTGCATTTGCCTAATTACTAACAATGTTGAACACTTTTAAAGATGTTTCTTTTTTAATTTTATTTATTATTTTTATGTGTATGAGCGTACCGTCTGCATATTGGTAGGTGCACCTGTGTCATGCAATGTTGTGGAGGTCAGAAAAGGGTGTCAAATTCCCCCTGGAACTGAAATTAAAGATGGTTCTCAGCCACCACATGGGTTCTGGGAATTGAACCCGGGTCCTCTGCAAGAGCAGTCGGTGCTCTAAGCCATTTTTATTTCTTCCATTGAGAACTATCTGTTCAGATAGTTAGCCTATCTTTTAATTGGGTCACTTATTTTCATGATTCTTCGTTATTTATTTTAGTTCTTCATTTGTCTTGGATGTTACCCCTCTGTCAGACGTGCTGCTGGTGGACATTGTCTACACTTCCTTCTTCGTTCTGTCTTCACTTCCTGGTGTTTGTTTCTTTTTCCTACAGCAGCTTTCTAGTTCAATGAGATCCCTTGTTGATCATTGACCTTAATTCCTGAGCAACTGATTTGCAATTTAGAAAATCCTTTCCTACACCTGTATCCTGTTGGTTACTGCAGATGCTTTCTTCTAACAGTTTTCAGAGTTTCAGTTTTCAAATTGAGGTTTTTGAACCATTCCTGCAGGGTGAAAGATAAGGGTCTAGATTCATTCTTCTATGAGTGGAGATCCAGTTCATGAGCATGGGAGGTCTTTCCATCTTCTGGCGTCTCTTTCTTTAAACATTTCATATTTTATTGTAGAGATCTTTAATGCCTTTAGTCAGCTTATTATCCAGATATTCTTGAGGGTATTGTGAACGGGAGGGTTTCCATGAACTCTTTCTCCAGTTGCTTATTTTTGATATATAGAAAGGCTACTGATTTTATAGATTAATTTTATAACCTGCCACTTCACTGAAAGTTTTAATCCTTTCTAGGAGGTTTGGGGTTGAATATTTGGCCTTTCTTAAATATACTATCATGTCATCTGCAAAAGGGGATAGTTTGACTTCTTTTCCAATTAGCACTCCTTTAATTTCCTTCTCTTTTATTGCTCTTGCAAGAGCTTCAAGCCCTATATTAAAAAGGCATGGAGATAGTGGGCAGAATTCTCTAGTTCCTAATTTTAGTGGGAATGCTTCCAATTTTTTTTTTCATTTAGAATGATGTTGGCAGTGGGTTTGTTGTATACAGCTTTAATTAGGTTGAACTAGGTTCCCTCCAATCCAGTACCCTCTCGGACTTTTAACCTGAATGAATGCTGAATTTCATCAAAGAACTTTTCTGCATGTATGGATATGACCAAGTGATTTTTGTCTTTGATTTCAATTATATAATCTATGACACTTATTGACTTACATATATTGAACTGTCCCTACATCTCTAGAATAAAGCTGACTTGATCATGGTGGATGATATTTTTGATGTGCATCTATATGTGGTTTGCAAGTATTAGGGTGAGAGTTTCTGCATCTATGTTCATTAAGGATATGAATCTATAGTTTTGTTTTTTGGTTGTATCTTTACCTGGTTTTAGTACTAGAATAATGCTGGATTCATAGAAGGAATTTTGGAGTTCTCCCTCTGTTTCTATCTTTTTGAATAATTTAAGTAGTATTGGTTATAAATCTTGTTTAAATATCTGGTAGAATTCTGCTGTAAATCCATCTTGGCCTAGGCTTTATTAGTTGGGAAGTTTTCTATTATTGTTTCAATTTCATTATAAATTATGGGTCTGTTTAAGCTATTGATCTCTTCTTGGTTAGCTTTGGTGATTATCATAAATTTAGATATTCATCATTTCTTTTAGGTTTTCACATTTAATAGAATATAGATTTTTAAGTATTCCCCTACAATGTCCTGGATATTTTTATTGTCTGTGCTGAGGTTTCCTCTTTCATCTTTAACTTTGTTGATTTGAATTGCTCTTTCTTTCTTGTGGTTAACTGGGCCAGGTGTCTGCCTATCTTGTATATGTTTTCAAAGAACCAGCTCTTGGATTCATTGAGTCTTTGTATTGTTTTCTTTGTTTTTATTTCATTAATCTCTGCTCTGATTTTTGTTATTTCTTCTTGACTGCTTGGTTTGGGTTTCATTTGTTGTTGCCTATCAAGAGTCTTGAGCTGCAAACTTAAGTCATTTTTGTGCTCTTTCTGTCTTTTTTTTTTTTAATGTAAGCGCTTAGGGTTATAAATTTCCCTCTTAGAACTGCTTTTAATGTGTCCCAGAGGTTTTGTTGTGTTGTATTGCCCTTTCTTCAGCTATTTGTATTGCTTAAAGAATTCTCTGAAGGACTGGTTTGTGAAGATAAATTCCATCAGCACATTCCTGTCATGTAAGATTTTTCTTACATGATATGTGGGGTAAAGCATTCTGGGTATGCATCTATGGTAATTCAGGACTGGGAATTCTTTGGCCCAGGCTCTTCTGGTTTTCATACTTTACATTGAAAAGTCAGCTGTACCAATTTAAGATATCATCTTACTCCAATAAGTCTGGCTAGGATCAAGAAAATAAATCACACTAAGTGCTGGAGAGTTTGTGGGGAAAGGGGAACATTCATCCACTGCTGGTGGGAATGTAAATTGGTACAGCCACTATGGAAAGCAGTGTGGAAAACCCTTGGCAGACTTGGAATGAACTTGCCACCTGACCCAGCCATACCCCTCGTGGTTATGTACCCACAAGACTCATCTTACTGCAGAGATACATGCACAACCATGTTTATTGCAGCTCTCTTCACAATAACAAGGAGATGGAACCAACCCAAGTGCCCCTCAACTGACAAGTGGATAGAGAAAATGTGGTACATCTACACAATGGAGCTCTACGCAGCAGTAAAGAAAGACATCATGAACCTTATAGGTAAATGGTTGGAGCTAGAAGATATCATGCTGAGTGAAGTAACACAGTCCTAGAAAAACAAACGAGGAATGGTATCCCTCATCTGTGGATGCTAGCACCAATTACCTAATTGTATGGCAAACTGAGCAACGTCAGTGTTATCTGAAAACAACTGTGCTCTTGTATTGTAGAATCCCTTAAAAAAATAAAGGAAAAAATATTGGAAAAATAAATAAATAAATAAATAAATAAATAAATAAACAAATAAATAAAACTTGAAAACAACTACAAATATGTCCAGGAAGCTGCCTTCTGGCCATTCTGAGTGAGTACTGCTTCTTCATGCACAACTCCAGCCTGGCATCTGTCCTTCCTCCTGTCATATGATCTGCTAGAACATCCAATCCCAGCCCCCAAAGAGTTGCTGTTGGTAAAGTGCCTGCCAAGCCAGCATAAAAAAAAGAAAAGTCAGCTGTAATTCTTATGGGTTTTCCTTGATTTGTGACTTGTTTTTCTATGCAGTTTTCATTGTTTTCTCTTTGTTTTGTACATTTTATGTTTTTACTGTGATGTGTTGTGGAGAGCTTCTTCTCTGCTTCTATTTATTTGGTATTCTATGTCTTGTATTTTTATGGGCATGTGTTTCTTAATATGGGGAAGTTTTCTTCTACAATCCTATGGAAGATCACGTTATACTATTATCCTGAGATTATTGTCCATCCTCTATGCCTATGATGTCTAAATTTTGTTCCACATTTCCTGCATATTCCATTCTTTGTATTTATTTTTGAAATTTTTCACAATCTTTGCTTCAGCAGTCATAGTCTTCTGTGTTATCATCCAATCCTGATATTTTGTTTTCCATTTCATTCATTCTGTTGGTGAGGCTTTCTCCTGTCTTTTCAAGCTAGTGTATTATTTCACTTCATTCTGCATTTTAGCCTGAGTTTTATTCAATATTTCTATCTCTTATGTGAATTATGTCAGAAGTTTATCCCTAGCTTCTTTTAGTTCTTTGTGTGTGTGTGTGTGTGTGTGTGTGTGTGTGTGTGTGTTCTTTAAATGCATTTAATTATTTGATCACATTTATGATTGTTCTTTTAAATTCCGAGTTTTGGATTGTCTCTAAGGGATTCTTGTTGTGGAATTCTTCTATGGGATTGGTGGTATTTGGTGGGAACATATTATGGGTTTTTCATATTATTATGTTTTCATTGTGATTTGGGGCTTTTCATTGTGATTTCTTTTGTTATTTGTGATTCTGGTGTGAAACTCAAGCCTTCTGTTTTTTTAGTTGCATTTTGATTCTGTTTGTATTCTTGATGTGCCTTTGTTGTTTCCTTATTGGATATGAAAAGCTGGTTGGTCTAGGCTTCAGTTTTGCTCTTTTTATTTTACATTTGAGGGAGCAAATACAGTAGTCCTGCTACTTAGGAGTTCTGTCAGAAGTCCAAGTCAGGAGGTACCAAGCAGATACTCTCAAGCTTCTTCCTAAGGTTGGGGCCCCTCTGGACAGCAGGCACAGAATCATTTGGGAGGTTTACTAGGCAGAGGCTGGATTCAGGTGTTCTTGGGCAGTGTGTAGTGGTCTAGGCCCCTACCTAAGCAGAGAGAATCCTTGCCTAAAGCAGTGGGAGGATATGCAGGTGGTCCCCCTGTAGGACACAGGTAGGGTGCAATTTGGCGAGTTCAGTGTCCCCTTGGAACTATGAGAGTAGTCCTGGTGTGGGGTCTGGGAAATTGGGTTTGCTCAGGCTATAGGAGGGTCAAGGTGCCATAAAAGTTACATTTTAAGCAGGCAAGGGAGAAAGTTGTTTGTTTGCTTGCTATGGAATAACTCCCTCTTTAAAGCAAGGTCAATCCTAAATATCAAGTCCAGGTAATGGAGCCCATGTGAATTTAAACAAGAGTTGTGGAAGAAAAAAAAAAGAAAGGTTAATATTTTTCAAAGTATTTAATTCTATTCACAAGAACATCTAAATGCCTAAAAATAAATGTAAAGAAGGAGGTGAAAGACCTTTGTAATAAAAACTTTCAGAGACTGAAGACATGGAGAATGACACTGGAGTGTGGAAAGATCTCCCAAGTTCCTGGATCAGCAGAATTGATATTTTGAAAGATGCGGTTTTATGAAAAGTTAACTGCAAATTCAATGGAATTCCCATCAAATGAGTCTTCACAGAATTAGCAAAATCCATCATGAAATTCACATAGAAGCACAAAGACCCCAGAAGCCATGACTTTTCCATTATCAAAAGCAATGATTGAGCAGGGCATGGTGCCACACGCCTATATTCCCAGTACTTGGGAGGCAGAGGCAGGCAGATCTCTATCAGTTCAATGCCAACCTGGTCTACATAGTGAGCTCCAGGCCAGCTGGGATTAAAGGGAGACCCTGTCTCAAAAAGACTCCCCCCAAAGCAATGCTGGAAGTATCTCAGTATTTGATGTCAAACTGTAATTCAGAGCAATAGGCAGAGTCTTCATGGTCTGCAGGCAATCGAAGAGAAAAACTGGCCCAGACATGAACCAGTGTAATGAGGGCTACCAAATGTATACACTTAATTTTTTATGTTTTATTTATTTGTGAGTGTGTTTGTGTGTGTATGTGTGTGTGTGTGTGTGTGTGTGTGTGTGTGTGTGTTTGTGTAGGTGCTCAAATGTGGAGGACAGAGGACAAGTGCAGGAGTCAGTTCTCTCCTTCCACCATGTGGACGATCCTGGGATCAAACTCAGATCATCAGGCTTGGTGACAAATCCCTTTACCCACTGAGTTTTCTACAAAGGTGCCAAAATACACATTTGAGAAAGATAACCTCATTAACAAATGGTTCGGTAAAAACTAGATTTCCTCATGAGAGCCATGCTTCTCATACAATAGAAAAATCTATTCTAACTAGATTGGAGATTAACCTGAAAATCTGAAAGAGTCACAGAAAAATACTTCAAGACACAGGCATGTCTGAAGAGTTTATGAAAAGATCTGGATGGCACAGAAAATAATCACCAAATTGACTAGCAGATTACATGAACTTGAAAAATAATCTTTAAGAGACATCTAGGGAACTAGAAAAAAACAAGAGTCAAATACAGGATATTAACATGTAACATATGGAAAGAACTGAAAATTTTAAAATACAAAATCCTAAATCCTCCAGTTAATCAATTGACTAATGAGCTGAATAGACAGGTTTCAAAAGATCATATACAAATGGTCAATACATACCTCAGTTATCTGGGAAATTCAAAATGAAACTGCTTAGAAATTCCATCTCACCTCAGTCAAATTGGCTACCATCAAAAAGTAAATGACGACAAATGCTGGTGAGAATATAGGAGAAGAGGAACCTTATTCACTGCTGGTCAGAATGTAAACTTTGCAGCCACTATGGAAGTCAGTGTGGGATCCTAGAAAACTCAGAATAAAAATCTGAAACTAAGTTCCTTTTTGTTCATAGTGATCATTGCATCTTTCCTGTTCTAGTTTGTCTTCAATTGCTGTTACAAAAGACTCTGACCAGTACCAAGTTGGAAGGAAAGCCTTTATTTGTCTTACATCTCCCAGGTCAGAGAGCATCACCGAGGAAGCCCAAGAAAGGAACTCATAGCACGAACCTGGAGGCAGGAGCTTGAAGCACAGGCCATGGAGGAACACTGCTTACTGGCTTGCTCCCGTGGCCCACATTCAGCCTGCTTTCTTAAACAATACAGAACAAACTACACAGGGGTGGCACCACCCACAGTGGTCTAGGCCCATCCACTTCACTCAACAATCAAGGTAATACTCCACAGATGTGGCCACAGGCCAGTCCAATGGAGGAAATTCCCCAATTGTGGCTCTCTCAACACAGGTGTGTCAAGTTGACATTAAAGCTCTCTAGCATATTTCCCAAGGGAAAAACTTGTAAAGACAATATCCAGATCTGTGCTTATACATCTATCAGGGTAATATGCATGTGTGTACATGGATGCTTATACATCTATCAGGGCTATATTCGTGTGTGTACATGGATCATTATACATCTATCAGGGCTATATTCATGTGTATACATGGATGTTTATACATCTATCAGGGCTATATGCATGTGTATACATGGATGCTTATACATCTATCAGGGCTATATGCATGTATGTACATGGATCCTTATACATCTATCAGGGCTATATGCATGTGTGTACATGGATACTTACAAATCTATCAGGGCTATATTCATGTGTGTACATGGATACTTATACATCTATCAGAGCAATATGCATGTGTGTGCATGGATGCTTATACATCTATCAGTGCAATATGCATGTATGTACATGGATCCTTATATATCTATCAGGGCAATATTCATGTGTGTACATGGATGCTTATACATATATCAGGGCAATACGCATGGTGTACATGGATGCTTATACATCTATCAGGGCTATATGCATGTGTGTACATGGATGTTTATACATCTATCAGGGCTATATGCATTTGTATACATGGATGCTTATACATCTATCAGTGCAATATGCATGCATGTATATGGATCCTTATACATCTATCAAGGCTATATGCATATGTGTACATGGATACTTATACATCTATCAGTGCTATATGCATGTGTGTACATGGAAACTTATGCATCTATCAGGGCTATATGCATGTGTGTACATGGATGCTTATACATCTATCAGGACAATATTCATGTGCATACATGGATGCTTACACATCTATCAGGGCAAGATGCATGTGTGTACATGGATGCTTAGGTAGCAGGAGCCTGGTGGCCACCATTCAGGTGCACTACCTGTAAACAAATATGCATTTTGTAAAAAGTATATTCATGTTAAATATGAGAAAATTAAAAGCCACAGCTAATCAGTACTTTGGCCGCAATTGGTAATGATCTTGTAAGATCAGTAATTCTTAAAATTTTAGGTGTCATGGTCTTGGTTTAGTAAGGCAGTCTCAGCAAAGTAAAGTACAGCCTGATAAAATGTTAATGTTATTGAATATCTACATTGTAGCTGTGTGAAGATCCTGCTTGCACCCAGTCTCCTTCTCCCTTCTAACTACAAACCAGACCTGACATGATGTATCTGCCCAAATCAGACAAGATCAGGCACTTTCAGGACAGTAGGGCCATAAACATCCACACTCTTTTTTTCTCAGAGAAAATTTGTCACTTTGAAATGCTTACTCTTTTTGGAAAATTGGTGCTGTGTGTCTAGATGAAGTCATACTTGTACTTAGAATCTCACAACTTTTTTCACTGCATTTTAGGCAAAATAAATTATGAAAATTGATATCGACAAAATGGGCCTTTAATCCTGATAATACTTATTATCACAGAATGGATATTTGAACAATATATAGTTTAGTCCACAAAGGTAATGGCGTTTTACCCATATTTACAATGACTGAATAAAGCTTTCTCTCTCTCTCTCTCTTTCTCTCTCTCTCTCTATATATACATACATATATACATACATATATACATACATATATACATATTTGGGTTTATTGGTATGCATACAAACATAAAACACATGACATGTGAATAGTGTATCTCAATTGAACAGTGTCTGTGTCTTAAGAATAACAAAATACTTGCATGTTACATATTATATTTGTATATAGTGATACTATTAACATGAGCAAAAGGCAGTCTGTGGCCCAGAAGAAGATCTCTGTTGCTGTCTACTCTCTTCTGCTGAACATATCACATCTTTCTAAAACTACTTGGAGATATTCACAGAAACTAAGCAATGAATGTGTAAATTTGTAGATTTATTTTTATTCATTTTCCATTCTTTTTTTTTTTTTTTTTTTGGGTCTTTTTGAGACAGGGTCTCCCTGTAGCCTCAGCTGTCCTGGAACTCACTCTGTAGACCAGGCTGGCCTTGAACTCACAAAGATCCGCCTGCCTCTGCCATTCTTATTTTGTTTATGTGTGTCTGTGTATGTGTGTCTGTCTGCCATGTGTGTGGTGTCATGGAGTCAGAAGAGGGTGTCAGATCTCCCGGAGTTGCAGTTACAGGTGGTGTGAACAGCCTGATGTGGGTGCTAAGAACTAAGTCAGGTCTTCTCTGAGAGCAAGTGCTTCTAACAGCTAAGCCATCTCTCCAATACCAGCAATGGATACTTTTAATGGAAAAAAAAAAAAAAGGTAAGGTGAACTGTCATTCTAATAATTACACCAGAATACAAGTAAATTCTCAAAGCAGATTTACTTTAAAACTTGAGAAGCTTCATTTATGTGATGAAATAAAGATTTTTGTGTTCATTATATTGATTCTTACAAAAGTTAATGGGGAGCAACCTGGCAAACTGACTCCTGCCCAGTGAGCTCCGACTCCACCAAGGTAGCTTATACTTCTGCCTCCAACATTCTTTTCTAGTTTAGATTAACAAATCGTAGTTCTGCTTATGTTAGGGTAAATTTTCATATTTCCATGCATCTATATAATAATTACTGCTCAAAGCAAGGTAACTCACATTTTCTGAGAGCTCCTCTCCTGAGCTCATTCATAAAATTTGCAGCAGTTTGCTATCAGACCACGCCAGCCACTATGGAGTCTTGGAACTTACACCTTCCAATGTGTTTGAGCCGCTCCTGCCCGGCCTCCTCCATGCTCCATTCTGAAGCCCTCCCTCGCGTCTAACCTCCACCACAGTTTCATTTGACTGAGGAAAGGCCATGTGGTATTTGTCTTTCTATGTCTGACTTACTTTGACATAACACCTTCCAGTTTGAGCAATTTGGTTAGGGAGGAAGCCATTTCTTTTTATTCTTGAATAGTATTTCGTGGTATCTTCTGCCATGTTTCTGTGCCCATTTCTCTGTTCACAGGCCTCTAGGCTATCTCAGCAGTCTAGGTATTGTGATCTCTGCAGCTCAGGGGCCCGTGTTACGCTGATACCATTTCCTTGAGATCCAAACTCCAAAGTGCACTAGCAGGATCAAATGCTAGATCTGCTTCCAGCATTAGCAGGGTCACATTTCACAGTGAAAATACTAATTTCCACTCCCACTATCAGTGTGAACATCTTCCCTTTCCTCTGCTTCTCACTGGCATTTATTATTTTATTTTTGACTTTTTCTTTGTTAACAGTGTAATGGGGTAAACTGAAATCACATTGTTGTTTTGATTTGACTTTCACTAATCATGAATCAAACTGACCACTTTTCCATAATCTTCTTGGTCAGTTGAATTTTATCTTTTTTAAATATCCATACAACTCAAGCTAGACCTGGATGCAGTACCATCGTCACCAATACAGAAATTACGTTTTTCTTCTTTTGTTTTTATTTTTTTTAATTTTTATTTATTTTTTTATGTGTATGAATGTACTGTGTGTCATGCAATGCCGTGGTCAGAAGAGAGTATCGGATTCCCCTGGAACTGGAGTCAAAGACGGTTCTCAGCCCTCATGTGGGTGCTGGGGATCAAACCTGGGTCCTCTGCAAGAGCAGTTGGCACTCTTAACTGCTAGGCGATCTCTCCAGCCCATGAAATTACATTTTTCACAGAAGTAGAAGCACCAGTCATTAAATTATACATAAAACTTCTCAATACTAAAGAAATTTTCAGGAAAAATGAAAAAAAAGTCAGAGATACTACAATCCTTCACTTCAATATATGCTATAACATTCGCTCTTGCTTGTTGTTTTATTTTCCTTTTTGGTTTTACACTTTTTTTGGTATTTTTGAGAGAGGGTCTCCCTTTTAGTACCAGGTGTCCTGGAGCTTGCTCTGTAGACCAGGCTGGCCTTGAACCCACAGAGATCCACCTATCTCTGCCTCCCGAGTGCTGGGATTAAAGGCGTGCACCACCATGTCCGGCTAACGCTCGCTCTTGTAATCAAAATGGCAAAACTCAGCACAGAACTGCAGAAATAGGTAGTAGAGCCCAACCTTGGCTGAGGAAATATTGGCAGCAGATGGTGGGCAAGTGAGGAAGACCTGGCCTTCTTTAGAAAAGAGACTCCAGATAGGCTGACTAGAGCTCAGAGGAGGAGCTGGCATTGAGGAGTGAGGGGGGCAGAATAATTTGGCACAATGGACTCTAGTATGAATGACAGAAAGCATGAACTCCGGGGTTGAGGGCAAGCGAGGGTCCCAAGGGAGAAGTAGAGAAGCCAGTATCATGCAATTAAGACTGACTGAAAAATTATGTATGAAACACTTTAAAAAATTCAATAAAAAATAAATAAAATCAACTAAAAAAAAAAAAAAGCCTGGCATTGATGTAAAGCAAAGAGACAGCAAGGGGAATAAAAAGACATCCACCAAGCACTCTGCATTCAACTCAAATAACTTATGGTAGCACCGAAACCAATAATTGGAGGAAGAAGAGCTCTTCAGTGTATGCACCTGGGTAACTGGATGTTCATCTGCAGAAATACCAAGTTTAACCACTTTTCTGCACTGTGCTGGATAGATCTGGGTGTCACCTTGACACATCTAGCAAAAGGGACCAGCATGTGAGGAATTCCCCTGTGGGACTGGCCTGTGGGTGTCTCTGTGAGGCCTTTTCTTGATTGTGGAGTGATGTGAGAGCCCAGCCCACTGTGCATGATGCCAGGTCTGGGCAGGTGGCCTTGGGATTCATAGAAAGCAAGCTGAGCACCAGCTGGGTGGAGCAAGCTAGTAAGGTTTCCCCTTCATAAAATATGCATGTTAATTACCCTGCTCTGAGCAGTACTTATTATCTAGATATGTAGAAATGTTGCAATGTGACCATAAATAGACACAACCAATGTCCGTTAAGCAAAATTTCTTCCATGGTTCAGTTTCTGCCGCCAGGTTCCTGCTTGGGCTCCTGCCTGGGCTTCCCTTGATGAAGGGATATAAGGTAAAGTGAAGTTTCTTTTGGTTATTATTTTATCACCGAAATATAAAGCCAACAAGAATATTAATTATACAAAAATCGACTGCAAATGGGCCAAGCACCTCAATTTGGGACTAAAAATCATGATATAGCCCCAGAGAACATAGAGGAATCACCTGGAGAGACCAGAAGGGGGGTCAGTGTCTTTGGAGGAAAAAGCCACAGAGATCGGGAAACAAGGTGCGTAAGACTACATCAAACTTAGACAACTCCTTTTTGGTAAAAGTGCTAGTTATTCTGTCAGCATTGCCAGGTTTATTCCAAGGAGGACATCAGAACCACTTCCCTGTGTGTCTCTCTCTCCTGAGCTTCCTTCCTGCTCTGCTGAAGCAGATTCAGACCTCTGCCTCAGTGCTCTGCAATACCCACTGAACAGACCAAATTCATCCTGCACTTAGGATCTCCTGAAACAGACCAGGGTAATTTCACTTCAGGGGTTGAAATGACAAATGACACTTAAGATTCAATTCATTAAATTTTCACATTTAGTTTCAAAAACTTTAAAAGCTATTTGACTATAATGAAGTAGTCATCTTTTATAGTTTCTGGGAATTTTTACTGATAATTTCTAAAATATCTTTCCAGGTTCTTTCTTTCGTATTCCCTGTGACAAATAGACATAGTCTGCATTGTGTTTTGTTTTGTTTGTTTTGTTTCCTTCAGACAGGGTGTCCAGGTGCCCCAGCTGATCCTGACCTCATTGTGTAGACCACACTGGTCTCAATCTCAAAGACCTGCCCAGCTCTGCCTCCCTGTGCTGGGATTAAAGTTGTAGGCCACCACAAGGGACTGTTCTGTACCATTTTGTGATTACTATGACTACTGTCTCTGTTCTTACATATATAGTGCTTTGCACCTCTTTGTACATTTGCAAATATTTTATAACACTGCATCAGTTTTGACTGTGTCTCACCTCAACCCTGTGAAATACCTAGACTTAGTTCATTAATATTAATTTAAACACAAGACACTGGAAGCATGCCCAAAGTTACAAAGGTGCATTTTTAAAGGTGACTTTGCCATGTTAGAACCCAACACAAATCCTTCTCCCTGACCTGTGATTAATATATTTTTACTTGTTTCCAGGATTCATGTGTCCTTTCCCCAGAATTGATTTCAACATGTTAACACTGTGTTGGGTGGTGGGTTCCTACAGAACAGACTTCATACTGAGAAAGTGTGAAAGCTAAAGAGAAAAACACTGTCTTCTTAGATGGACCTGCATGGGCTGGTGGGATGTCTGGGGTTGATACAATGCTTGAGATGCAGTCCTGTGGACCCTGGTCTACTGAAGTTGATTAGGCATATGCTGCACAGGAATTCACAACATGTAGGCTGTGGGGCCCATTCAGGGAGTTTGATTTCTGCTTTAATTCACCCAAATCCATGATCTGCCATCACTTATTTCCATTCTAGGAAATCATGGATGGGTGTCCATAGAAACACAAGTCTTTGTAGCTGTAAACGAAGAACAGAAAACCAGCACACAGCACAGAAAATGAGCACTCAGCAGCTCTCTGTGCTTTCAGTGTAACTCTATGTTCCGTAACTATTAAAATCTATCTCTAGACTTTTGTACTTTGTTAAACTGTTTTATGGAACGTGACCATTGGAACACACTGGAATCAGCCCGAAGGAGGACCAGTTTTCTTCCTGGACTTAATTGGCTCCCTAACAATCTGAGTTAGCACTGGGACCAAATGTATCAGAAACCAAATTGCTACAGGACAATAAACTCACTGTTAAGTCCCTTCTTCATTGCTGGTCCACAAAGCAAGAGAGAGGAGACACCCCAAGCTCACTTTCTTGATGCTGAGCTATTTGGTTGTTACTTGTATAAGTAACAGAGGCTTGCAAACTGTCCTACTCAAAATAAGGAGGGATCTGCTGTGGTGAGAGAGAGACAGAGTGCTTCCCAGCATTTGTTCTGAACAGTAGCATCCAGGAGGGAAAGCTCTGAAACTCAGCCAGCTGTCTTCCAGAGGGTACCTGTGTATAAGAAAGATCCAGCAAATGGTGTTGGTATAACTGCGTCACCACTTGCAGAAAAATAAAACTAAACCCATACCTCTCACCATGTACAAAAATCAACTCCAAATGTATCAAAGACCTCAATGTGAAACCTGAAAATCTGAAATGCTAGAAGAAAGTATTGGTAGTAACCTACAAGACATAAGCATAGGAAAAGCCTTTCTAAATCAGAAGCAGCTGTGCAAAAATTAAGATAAACAATTGACAAATGGAGTGTTATTAAACTCAAGAGCTTCTGTACAGTGAAAGAAACAATGAAAGAAGTGAAGAGAAAACCCAGAGGAGAGGGAAACCTTCAGCAGTGATACATCTGATAGTGCATTAACATCCAGATTGTGTAAACTACTCAGAAAACAAAGGAGGAAGAAAACAAATAATCCACTCAAAAGATGGAGTAAAGAGCTGAACAGAGACTTCACAAATGAAGAAGTAAAGATGGCTGAGAAACATCTTAAAAAGTGTTCAACGTCACTAATAATTAAGGAAATGCAAATTAAATCCACCTTAAGATTTCATCTTACTCCTGTTAAACTAGCTATGATCAAGAAAACAAAGGGTACCAAATGCTGGAGAGGCTGTGGGGAAAGGGGAACGCTCATCCACTGCTGGTGGGAATGGAAACTTTTGCAACCCCTGTGGAAAGCAGTGTGGAGAACCCTTAAAAGACTCAAAATGAGCCTACCACCTGACCCAGTCATACCACTCCTGGGTATATACCCACGAGACTCATCCTACTGAAGAGATACATGCACATGTATGTTTATTGCAGCTCTCTTCACAATAGCAAAGAGCTAGAAGCATCCCAAGTATCCCTCAACCAAGGAGTGGATAGAGAAAATGTGGTACATCTGCACAATGGAATTCTATGCAGCAGAAAAGAAAGATGACATCATGAACTTTGCAGGTAAATGGATGGAGCTCTGAGCCATTATGCTGAGTGAAGTAACACAGTCCCAGAAAAACAAATGAGGAATGGTATCCCTCATTTGTGGATGCTAGCACCAAATCCCTAGTTGAAAGGCAAGCTGAGCAATGTTAATGTTATATTTATCTTTATCTGAAAGCAACTGTGTTGTTATAATGTGAATCCTTTAAAGGGCTCTAGAATTAACCTACCACTTATTTTCAGATTTTGTAATTGTAGTATATGGGTGGAGAGTATGTATTCATATTTTAGAGTAATATAAAATTAAAGGGAAAAATGTGAACTCCTAAACATATTTTGGAATTAACATACAGTTTATTTTGAGAGGTCATAATTTTGGTATATATGTGATGTTTATATAGGCATATTTTGGAGCAATACAAATGGGAGGGAACAACAACGACAAAAGGACTGTGTCAAAGAACTGACTGAAACAGTTAACTTCTGCCCAAACAATAAAACTCTGCAGCGAAAAACCTTAAAAAGATTGAGAAAAAATGCAAGACATGTATGGTAGAATGCATGAACTGGGGTGGAGTCGGGGGCATGGAAAGGGGAGTGTGTCTAAATTGGACTGAGAAATGATGAATGAAATACGCAAAACATCAATAAAAATATTTTATAAAAAATGTTATAAGAAGAAATATCAGTCAATGTGGTATTATTTTAACTAAGAAATTACCCACCTTGACTTACATATAGGGATTTGGTGCTAGGATCCACAAATAAGGGACACCATATGAAAAAACAAAAAGTTCCTAGACTGCATCCTGAGCTGAATTTTCTGCAAGGCTGACCAACTCATTAACCCTCCAAAGACTGTGCAGAGTTTGGAATGCTGGGGCTCCAGGACCTATTCACAGATTATCTGGATACATTTTAACTACACCTTTCCCACCTGTGTTTTTGAATTAGCGTTCTTGTGCCTAATAAAATGTATTAACTTAGCAGACCACCAGGTCCCAGCAATCAAAAGACTAAGCATGCCATCAGATAGCCTCTGAGGCCTGCAGTAGAAAACCCCCAGTTTTCTATGACCTCCCTACTGAATGTAACTAACAATGTATTTGAAATGGGTCTTGATTTATTATTTTTCTTTGTTCTGTTACTCTAAATCCATTATATAACTGTTACCAGGTTAGAACGTGAATCTGTATTCTGGGCCTTTGTCACTCATATTTGACTCCCAAATAAACTACCTCTTCTCTCCATAGAGGTGAGAGTTAGGCCTTTGTGTTCACACCTGCATGTAGTATATACTACTGGGTTCCATTTCTCTACTCTTCCACTTCTCTCACTTCCCTCTTCTTTCTTCCCGATTTCCCCTGTCTTTCCTAGTGATATAACTCTTATGCAGGATTGAGTACAGTGTCTGATTCAAATGATAGAAGGTGCCCTTACCATCAAAGTCAACAGTACACAGGTCTTGAAGAAATGGCTCAATGGTTAAAAACAGAGGACCAGGGTGTGGTCCTCAGCACACACATGGCAGCTAACAACCATTAACCTTTCTTGTTCCAAGGTGTCCAAGATAAAATAAAAATAAATGTGAAAAAATTAAAAACAAGCCAACAGTACATAACAGAACACTAAACCACTATGGTCAAAATGGCTTCAGGTGGATGTAGACCACATTTGTGGAACTGTGAAGTGGGAAACAGAAACTGAAGTAGTTATATAATTCATATACCCACTAACAACTGGAGTCATTAAGATAAGGAAAAAATATAATGGAAAAAATACAATAGCAAAAAGAAATATAGCAGAAACTCTTGAATACAAGACAGACAATAACTTTAGCTCCCGCTGCCATGAATGCACAAGGGAATAACAGTCATGGTCATCACACAGGAACACATTTAATTTACTAGAGCAGCTGTATTAATTAAGGCTCTTCCAAGGAGCCTAAGCTATAGAATAGGTGTGTGTGTGTGTGTGTGTGTGTGTGTGTGCCTGTGTGTGATTATAAGAGGACATTCATTACATCATTTGGCAGGATCAGGCTAGATCATTCTACAGTGTTCACTGACACTTAGAGTTTCCCAGTCCAAAGGCCCAGTAGGCAAAGAGTCAACAGTGCAGTGGCAGTTGGGTGGTGCTGGGTGGGGCCTCAGCCACTGAAAATCCACAGTGAAGGCTGAAGCATAGCGAGTGCTCCCCTGGACGATGTCAGCAGCAGAAGGGAAAAATGCACAAACACACTTTTCTGAGACCCCCGTTTAGGAAGAATGCATGTGCTTGCTTGATCTCTGCTCATTCCTCTGTTCCTGAAGAATGGTAATACCCTCATTCACAAAGAACACATATGATTGCCTGAACTCCCTTCTAAGACTCCATTTATGAAGAGGTGTGTGCCTGAGCTCCCTTTTAAGAACCTGAGTGATAATGAACACATGTGCTTACCCAAGCTCCCTTCTAGAAACCATCTCATGAAGAACATGTATGCTTGCCCAAGCTCCCTTCTAGAAACCATCTCATGAAGAACATGTATGCTTACCCAAGCTCCCCTTTTCCTGCTTGTTTCCTCCCAGCCCAGGATGTTGGGCCATGTGTACACATTCAGATGTGTCTTTCCAATGAAGTTTGTTTATACACATTTTACCTCTATCTGGAATCACCATATCCAAGACAATCAGAATCATGCATCGTCAACATTCTGTGATTCTGAACCCTTCAAGCTGACATCATCTTAGAGATTAAAGAGCTGAACATTTAAAGTATTATTCCCTAGGATTTTTTCTATGTTGTTGGAATTTTTTCTGACAGGTTCTTACTAGTCACAGCCCTCTTGGGGAAGGTGTAGCCTGGGCTGGCCTCGGGCTCTCAAGGATCCTCCTCCCTCAGCCTCCCATGGCCAGGTTCAAAGGAGCATACCATCACACCTGGATATTGTTGGAATTCTTGTGGGCCAAAAAAATTAGTTGATTGTGATAAGAAAACCCCAAAATTTTAAATTTATTATATCTAAAATGTTTCTTTTTAAAAAAAATTTCTGCTACTATAATGTGATTCCTTTTTAGATTACCATTTTATTGAATTTTTGTAATTTCATATATCTTAATAATATGTAGCCCCCACTTTCCTATCTCCACCCACCCATAGGCCACACAAAGGATTTCATGTATTCTGACATATATGTTAAGTCCTATCAAGTCAAGTTTGCAGACCCATTGAGTTCATCACCTTGAGCCTTTTCAGCCTATCTACCATCATTCCCTTAAAAAGATCAGTTCTCTCTCTTCCAGAAGTTATCATCTGTCAACAGTTCCTTGCCAAATTTTGGCCTCCTGCATTTCCCAAGGTCTATGCTGGGTTTTATCTCACTGAGTTTGCATGGGTCTTGTGCATGCTTTCGCTGTTGCTCCAGGTCCATATGAGAAGGTTCCCAGGAGTCTGAAGACCATTTACTTAGGGTTGTGGTGAAGTCATGCACCTCCTCCCCTGGCTCTTAAAATCTTTCCACCCTCTCTTCTACTATGGTCCCTGAGTCCTGGGTGGGTGAAGTTTAATATAGGAGTCCTGTCCAAGGACCGACACTGCAGACTATGTGTACATGTTCTCTATTTGTGAGCCTCTGTGTTCATTGGCGTCTGTTGCATGCATGAAGAACATTTGCTGATAAAAGTTGAGAGATGAGATGCATTAATATTGTCTCTACCCCTTGTTCCATTGTTTTCTGTGACCCTTAGGTTTAGAGGTTCCACTGTATATGTGTCACACACACTCTGTGTGTACACAAAACTAGAACTCACTAATATTCTCCACCTGTATTAAAAGAATCTTCTTTGATGAGTGAAGAGTGTTATTCTTGTCTGTAAATATAAGGATCAGTATTTATCATATAGTAAGAAATTACATTTATCTAGGGATATGACAGCCTTAGAGTTTTCTCTAAGAACGATGTCTTCTCCAGCCATGTATATTTGGCTGTTTACCACGCATGAGTTCCCTCCCATTGGAAAGGCTTTTAAGTCCAATTACATAGCTCTTGATTACCCCCAAGATAAAAGTGCAACTACTGCACCAGTATTATTTGCTGTGATAGTGTTGTGGTTACTAGGTTTTAAACTGGGGTTGGATCGTTGATTGATTCCCTTAGCAGTTTGCACACTTTCCTCAAAAACTATAAGAGGAGGCAGGGGAGACGCCATAACGCGCCAGGCCAGGTACACAGCTCCTCAGCTCTAGGCGGGGTCTGGCGGGGGGCAGCTGGGAGAGGGTCTCGCTGTGAACCCGTCTACGGGGTCCCCGGCCCAGAGGGACCGCGCTCGGGTGAGCAGGGTCGCGTTTCCCTCTGCTCTGGTCCCGGCTGGACTTGTGGGCGGGAACCGGGGTCGCAGGGGAGACGCCATAACGCGCCAGGCCAGGTAAACAGCTC